>NW_006498549.1:3977356-4004569 GCF_000471905.2 Amborella trichopoda | reverse complement strand
CTCTCTCTCTCTCTCTCTCTCTCTCTCTCTCTCTCTCTCTCTCTCTCTCTCTCTCTCTCTCTCTCTCTCTCTCTCTCTCTGGGATAATTTGGATCTCCCTGCACATGAACTCTCTTTCGCTCTTTCTTCTTTCCCTAAGGGATCATTCTTCTCTATTAGGCTTTACCACTCTTAGGCTCTTCTTACTCTATGAGGCTTATCTTCTTTCTCTCTTTCCATCACAAAAGAGGATTAGGCAGAGGCTGCACTTTTCCTGTAGCTGTAACTCTCTTCTTTCTCCCCAAGGGACAAGCCACACTTTCCTAATCTAGAGAAACCGTAACATCTTAACATGAGTTTCCTATTTATAGGGCGTCATTGACTGCCCCACAAGTCCTTGGTTGTACCGAGCAAGTTTGGGAATAATAAAATATCGGCAGACTAAACATCGGTAACAAATCGGTTCTATTTCAAAAAGTTAGAGAGAAAAATTGGTTAAAAAATATGGATCACAAAAAAAAATGGTAAGTTACAAAATCTTGAATATTTTGGATTTGGTTCATAGAAATGTAGGTGAAAAAAATCGGATATATAACGATGATACAATATAAGATTATGATTTGCAGTTGTTGTGTAGATATATTAAATCCATTAAACAATAATTTTACAGCCTTAGTAATGTCATTAGAGTAGTCCTTGACAATTGTTTGTTAAAACAATCAATAAATCCGCAACATTACTTACTCTGCTGTCACAACACAAAAGATATTGTACATTTATTGGGAGCAAAAAATGAAACAACAACACCAATACAAAAACACAAGAACTAATTAGCAAATAACAAGAACTATGAGACAAGGTGTAAGATTTTTTTTAGAGAAAACCAAAAAAAAAAAAGAACGCTCAGTATAGGATTGCAGTTTGTTAGAAGAAAATGGAAAGATCCAATGAAATGCTATGCCATATTCAACAATGAAATAGAAAATAAAAATAAAATATTAAATCAATCAACTTCTCTATGCATAAAAAAAGCAACAAAATGCTTAAGAAAATATGCGAATATTTCACTGAAATCCTAGCTACCTAAATCTTTAATCATTAAATCTCTCGCTTGCTCTTTATAAGGACACTAGGGGATTAAAGAAAACAAAAAAAAGATTTTCCATTGGGTCATTCTTCTTCTATTTCTACTAATTATTTTGAGATATACGATTGTTTTGATAACCTTTTTGGGGGAATATATTGTTTGTATTTCTTCGTACACTTATTTCAAGGGAACACAATGGTCAAATTTTTTATAAAACTATTTGTTAAATCAAGATTCCAAAATTACTCCAATTGTTAATGTACTTATCTTCAAATAAAAATTCAATAATATTGAATTAACGAAGAACTAAAGTTATAGGGGTAAAGTTTTCTTTCGAAAAATGATAAAATATGGATTTTTATCGATTCAATTAAAAAAAAACACAATTTTTTAAATTATTTTCAAAAACTTAGAGTTATTAACGGATTTCAAAAAATCGGATTTTATTTTTAAAAAAATAGTGTTAAAAAAAAACGGAGAGTTGTTAACCACGGTTTTAGCTTAACTCATGAGCCCCATTCCCTCCCACATGGGAAGTTCCTCCTACATGAGACGGACTTTGCGAACCTAGTGGGTGGTCCGAGAACACCTTATATTATACTCCTCAAGAGCGTAATATCCTTGTCACACACACCTTATGAAATTATTAGTGGGCCATTATAATCTTTCAAACAAAAGCTGGTGCCATCCATTTGATTATATTGAACTCAAAATCTTTTTCTGCAAAAGTAAACATAATATTGTATTCCATTCCACAAAAAGATTGGCATCACAAGCACAGAGTAGCTATACAAGAACCATATGTACAAGTACAATCATAATCAGTTCTCAAGCATCCGACCATGTGATATCATAGTCCCCAATCTCTGATTCTGAAATTTTCAATGCCTCCCAAACTGCCGGAGAGGCGTCCACAATGTTGTTGGGGCAAGGTGGTTGGAAATCGTGATCCTTGTCACAGCCATATACACAGAGTCGCACTCATCGACGACCTTTGCCTTCACAGTTATACCATTGCCACTAATGTTCATGTAGTTCAGGCATCGACTCCCATGATTGTACCACCCAGTGGAGAGAGCGACCACCATCTCATCATCATCGTGGTATTGGTTGTCGCACTCTGAAGGACCACCTCCAGCACCACCCTCGGCAAAGCTGTTTATTGTCATTGTCGCACGTGTGCTGCCAGTGATGGGGGGAGAGCAGCGGTACTGAGCATACATCTTTCCGTCCTCGCATTAATCCGAGCCATTCTCCATATTGCAATTTCCAGACTTTCCTTTGAGGTAGCCACTAGGATTACAGGATCCCAAAGGGAATCGGTGAGCCATGCCAGACCTTAGAAGAAGCAACAAGGACATGAAGAAGATATGCTCTCGGTTTTCCATTCTTCCTCAGTGAAGTGAAGTGTAGGTGTTTTTTGTTGGAGAGAGGAGGAGATGTTTTGAGTGTGAAGGGCAATGGGTTACTTGTTCATTTATAGTGGTCCTTTAAGATTAGCATGGGCCAGTATTTTGTTCCAATCCAGCCGAGAAGCAAACTGTTATGACCTAATAAGCACGGTTTTGCTCTTTCTTCGTTACGATTGAAAATGCCAAAACTGTAGTCCTTAGCTTGGGTGGGTTGGTACGCAATTTTTCTTCATCACAATTGAACATGCCAAAATTTTATTCGTAGCTTACTTATATGTTACAATCTTATAAAAAAATGTGAACTTAAATATTGTTTTTATACTCCCAATGTTTGCTTTAACGGCCCCAATGAATCCTTACATAACTAGCGTTGTTCGATGATTGAGCTACTACACAATAAACATACCTACAACTTGGACCCGGTTTTTATGAGCCCACTCTTAAAACTCTACGGATTTTTGGATCCAATTTTTAAGGACATGTAATCTCTACCATGGAGATCATGAATATAAAAAAATAAATAAACTTTAAAAAATAAAAATAATGATTTCATGAGGCGAACATTTGGACCGTTGGTTTCTATTGTTTTTAGATGAACTACCTATTTGCGTCCATCTTTAAGATGAATGGTTTATACCTTGGGACCACATATTGTATAGTCCAGCCTGCATGAAACAATTTTACATAAAACATTATTGTGATTTTCATCTTTCCTACTTTTCTATGCAACTGGTACTTATTTGAATTCATATTAGTAAAAGGCAAACCTATATTTTAAGGACACGATTTCTATGCAGCCAGCCCGCATATTGTAGAAACGAAGGCGTGGCAATAAATATATTTCTTAAATATCATTTTATCCTAATTTTTAGAGAATATATAATCTTTAACATGGAGATCATGCATATCAAAAAACCAATAATTGAACACTAGAAATAATAATTACATTAAAAAAACATTAGGACCATTCATTTCAATTGTTTTTAAATTGACCACCTATTTGCATCCATCTTTAAGATGAATGCTTTATACCTCGGGACCGCATATTGTAGAAATGTAGTCCAGCCCGCATGAAACAATTTTTCCTGTTTAATTATATTAGGCCATACTATCTATTCCTTAGGCCCCATTCGGTTCCCTGGAAACCAGATTCTTGGGAAAATGTGTATTATAAAATTCTTGGGAAAATGGTACCCTGGAAACGGTTTTCTTGTCCTCATTGCCAATGAGGAGGCAGATGTGTGGGTTCTTGACTCGGAGGCTACTTTCCATGTAGCAAATTCTATGAAGGGCTTTAGAACGTTTTATGATGTCAAACCCGGTACCCATAATCTTAATGTGGGTGGAAATCAAATGGAAAGGGTCTTAGGAAAAGGGGACTATGTGTTGGAGCTCACTAATGATGAGACTCTCATGCTTAAGGACACCCTCTGTGCACCCGAAATGAGGAAGAATCTCATCTCGGTTTCCACGATGAGTAAATCCCGGTTTGTGCTCTTGTTCAAGGAGGAAAAGATCTATGTTCATGATGGCTCTATTTATGGAGACCTTGTTTTTGTAGCCCACTTGGTTCAAGGGCTTTTTGAAATTAAAATGAAAAAAGAGTTTACTTACTTGGGTGATGATTTACAAAATTTACTTTATGACATTTAAGGTTAGGTTACATTAATCTATCTAGAATGCATATTATGATGAAAGAAGGATTGCTTGATAAAATGAATATCGAGTCTCATAATAGATGCGAAGCTTGCCTTAAAGGAAAGATGGTAAAGAAGTCCCACCAAAAGGTCGAAAGGATCTCTATGAACTAATCCACTCGGATGTGTGTGGACCTATGAGTGTGCTAACCATAGGGCACATGAGGTACTTCATAACATTCATTGATCACCTATCTTATGTGAAATAAAAGTGAGGCCATAACCAAATTCCAACAATATAAAGCGGAAGTTGAAAACGAACTAGGTCGAACCATCAAAAACCTTAGATCGGATAGGGGTGGCGAATACACCTCTCAAGCCTTCCAAGATCTTTGTGTCCCATATGGGATTGTCCACCATGCCTTACTCACCCAAACAAAATGGGGTTGTCGAGAGAAAGAATAGGACCTTAGTTGAGATGGTACGAAGTATGATGAGTACCGCTAATCTTGGATTAGATTTTTTGGGGGAGGCAATTCTAACAACCACATATGTCCTTAATCAGACTCCCACCAAAGCAATTCAATCAACTCCTTACCAACTCTTTATAGATCGACCTCCCTTCATATAGTACCTCAAGGTTTGGGGATGTTCAACCCATTTTCCCATACCATCCCAAAATAGGTCTAAACATGATTCTAAAACAATCAATTGTGTTTTCATAGGACACCTATGTTATGGGAAGGGATTTAGTTCTTATCTCTTGAATCATAATATGATTTAAATCCTTGATGCCCATTCTCTTGAAGATGAATTCCTTAAGAGAGAATCAACCTATAAGAGAGTAGACTTCCATGAGCTTCAGCCTAACAAAGAAATTGAAATCATCTCACTTAGGTGAAGGGAGAGAATAAGGAGACCACCTACCTTTTTCACTTACCTTGGGGAGGACTATGTGAGGATTAGTGAGGAACTCGATGATGAACCTTATTCTTACCTACATGTTGTGTCTTGTCCAGATCATAAGTTATGAAAGCAAGCCATGTAAAATGAGATAAATTCAATCATAAATAACCATGTATCCAAATTAATTCAATTACCACCTAACCTTATATCCATTGGATGTAAGTGGATATTAAAAAAGAAACTTAACTCCGAAGGGCATATTGAAAAATACAAGGCAAGACTTGTAGCAAAAGGTTTTACTCATAAGGAAGGGGTAGATTATTTTGACAACTATTCACCTGTGGCCAAAATTCCTTCAATTAGGATTATCATATCCATAGCAGCCTACCTTGACTTAGAATTGCATCAAATGGAAGTGAAAATCACCTTCTTAAATGGTGACCTAGAAGAGGATATACATATGAACCAACCCGAGGGTTTTATTATGAAAGGAAAGGAAAAGTTCGTGTACAAACTTCGCAAATCCTTTTATGGCCTCAAACAAGCTTCAAGAAATGGTTCATCAAGTTCTACCAAACCCTGATTAGATATGGATTTAAACCAAATGATGATGACCATTGTGTATACCATAGGACTAGTGGGACTGACATTACTTTCATGAATTTATATATGGATGATATTGTAATAGCTAGTAATACCCTAGACCATATAAAGGACACAAAAGCAATGCTATTAAGTAATTTTGATATGAAAGATATGGGAGGGGCTTCGTATGTGTTAGGGATTCATATTTTAAGAGATAGAACATCCTGCACTATTCAGTTATCTCAATCTACATATTGCAAGAAAGTTCTTAAGAGTTTTGGTATGAGTGAATCCAATCATATAGATACACCTGTGGAAAGCAAAGGAAAATTAAATATCAATATGAAACCAAACAATGATCTTGAGAGAAATGAGATGGAATTGATCTCGTATCATGTATTTAACTATGAGAACTAGACCTGATCTAGCTTTTGCCCAAAGCTTGATTTGTCGATTTCAAAATAATACTTGATTAGAACATTGGAAAGCCGTGAAAAGAATCATGATGTATTTAAAATAAACATTTGATTATGGATTAACCTATGACAATGTGAGTGAGCTTAAAGTTTTGGGAAACACAAACTCCGACTATCAAGGAGACCTAGATGACTCGAGATCCACTTTGGGTTATCTATTTCTTTATGGGGATGGTGTCATTTCTTGGAGTATCAAGAAGCAAGATATTGTAGCCCTATGTACCATGAAAGCCAAGTATATGGCTTTAAGTTCCTGAACTTTAGAAGCCATTTGGATTAAGAAGCTCTTGAATCATCTTAACTTCAACCCTCTAAAACATGCAACTATTAGAATCATGTGCGACAATCAAGCTGCAATAGCAGTGGCAGTTCAACCATGGTTCTATAGCAAGTCAAGGCACATTAAAGCACAAAATCATAGAGTAAGAGAAGAGATAGCAGGTGGTGAAGTAGAAGTTAGTTACATTCCATCTAAGGCTATGCATGAAGATCCATTAACCAAAGGCTTAAGGGAAAATGATTTTGTGAGGCATGTGCAGGGGATGGGTTTAAGGACGTTGACATAGTTGTTATTACTTTATCTATTACTTGTGAATGATAAATCTATGGATGAGCATGATTGCTTTGATTTATAGTGAATGATAATGAGAGAGCGAGATACGATATCAAGTCTCAAAAGGCAAAGTAGGAGAATGTTGGAAATATGGCCTATCAAGTCCTAAATTCCTATAGTCTCTCATTCAGTGGGAGCAATTGAGATATTGAAATCTTGGCGACTTGCGAAATGGAGCTCAGATTCTTTTACCTCAAGTACGCATGAGGCATCGAGAGTTCACGTGTTGAGAAAACAATTTCTCAAGGAGGTGTAAGGGTCACCTCGTCTGATTCATGTGATTCCTAGACCATTGGAAAGCTCGCGGGATTTATAGTGATATGGGATCAGTTCAGAATACTTTAGGATAATTAAACTGGATTTAGGTGTACTTGGGTCTGCCAGGGTTTTTGTCGTCATCCGGGTTCAAAATCAGAGTTTCTAGAAATTCCCTTAGCTATATTTTTCAATTGGTGGTCTACAACTTCTTCACCATAATACGGCTTAGTAACTTTGCAGTGGATAACATGTTCCTAAGTTTCTCCATAGTGGTGCGATTGATTTTTTGTGCTATACCATTATGCCAAGGGTTATAGGCCCTATAATTTCATGCCTTATGCCACGTTTGACACATTAGCTTGTCAAAGCACTTGAGGTGTATCTGACATTGTCTGATCTGAGACATTTCAACGACTTGTATGCATCCTTTTCCACTTTAGCATAGAAATTATGAAAGATCTCAAATAGTTGATATTCTGATTTCTTTAAGTGCACCCATACCATTCTTAAAGCATCATCAATGAAGGTGACGAAGTATGACGTGCTACCCTGCAACTTCACATCTATGGGAACTCACACATCCGAATACACTAGATCTAGGACTTCATATCTTTCAAGATCTACTGAAGAATGTGACTTTATGTTATTTTTCTAGAAAATAGTGGTCTCATGGAGTCAGAGATGTATTCTTGATACTAAGAAGGATCCCCTACTTTGTTAAGATTTTTAAACACCCCCTCGTAATTCTGGCTAAGGGAACTCCTAAAAACCTCGATTCTGAGCTTAAAATATCACACAAACCCTAGACTAGGACCTCCCTGCCACTTGGAAGAAAGAAGAATGATCGAGTTCTTATCTGTTTTTAGGATGAAGTGCTACAAAAAAAAAATGCCATCGACTCTTCTCGTTCTCCTCGTTATTCTTCGTCTTCAAAAAAAAAAAATTATGCCAAGATGAAAAATCGAAAAAGGAATCTCGAGAGTTGGGGAAAAAGCCACTAGGCTGAACACCCGAAAGGAACCCTAGAGGCAGAGGAAAAAAAAAATAGAAAAAAAAATTTCACCACGTTAACAATCCGAAAGGAACCCCGAGCATTGCAAAAAAAGCTACCGGGCTGAACACCTGAAAGGGACCTCGGGGTGATAGAAAAATAAAACTTCTCTATTTTTTCATATCTTCTCCAAAATCTCCAGAAATTCTTCTCTTTTCAAGTTAGAATGCCGTCAGAAAGCAAAGGAAGGCATCAATCCAAGTAAAACCTAAAGAGGCTCCACTATCTGAACTTTAAAAGAGTGGTAGTGGAGAATCAATATTGGAAGTTCAAGGATATTCTGAGCACTCTGAGGCATATCCCATATTATTCAAGACACCTGTTTGCACGGAAAAATAAGAAAAAGTCTTCCTTGAATTGTGACATAGGAGCCAAGATTGGAAGATGAGGAACTACCTAGTGATTCCTCGTCATGAAAAATCCGCAGTAGAGGGTCAACAAGCTCATGAGAGAAAAAAAATTAAGAAAAAGTAAAATAATAATAATAATTATAATAATATATATATATATATATATGTAAAAGAAAGAAGAAGAGAGAGATCCATAATAGCATGAGCCTAATCTGCTTACCAAAACTTGTTTCTTCAAAATTTATCATACATCCTCAAATTTTCCGTTGAGTGTTTCGTGGGTTTTTGAAAACCTTAATTTCTTTGGTTAAAACGTAGCCTGAAACTTTATTTCTCTTTCAAAATTAAATCTATCTTCAAAACCTTCTAAAATGTTTTAAAAAAAAAATGAGTTTCATTGAGGCTTGGATATGATGCATCCGCCACCACCAAATCCTGGATTGCCATGCTTGCAAACCCTCAAGAAAACAACGACCAACCCATATGTTTCCATACCAAAAAGCCTGAAGCCATGGACCCCAAGAATCAGTATCGAAGGCGAGCAAGAAGTTCCATTAGGAAGAAATTCGTCATCTCATCATTTCTTCTAAATCAAAATCTCATTCAATTGGAGAATTAGACCCCAAGAAAGAGGTCTAAAGTCGAAGATGACTACACTGGCAGCTTCCCATGTAGCATTAGAGTGATTACAATAAGGAGTGTAGGAGACCTATTGATTGTCACTTTGGATCCCGATTGTAGGAGACCTATCAACCACACTTTGCACTGACTTAAAGATAACAGTGTCAGTTTGATGTCTTACAAATAAAAGCATCCATCGGTGTACCACCTACCCAAAGGGTTTTGGTTGTTAAAAAAAAATGATCCTTCGAAAAAGGTTTTTCTTCCCACCGTGTCTCAGGCGTCTACTTAATTGCCGTTCACCTGGTGCCTCAGGTGAACGCAAGGGGCAACTGTAGATATCCCCTCAAAATTCTGACCAAGGGAACTCGTAAAAACCCCGATTTTGAGCCTAAAGGAGCACACAAACCCTAGTAGAACTTAGGCAACCGAGACCCAATATAATTTATTCAAAATTGTTCAAACCAAATCCCGACTTGAAGTAGAGCCCAATAGCTTTCTAACAGTCCAAGAATCGACTGAATTGGACCTACGGAAAAAATAATCTAACAAATGATAATTTAGTCACTGTGTCATCCAAGTATCGGGCTGTGCTGAGTTGTAACTCGGCCTGGCAGGCCCCTGATGCGGCCCAACACAATAAACCCATTTGGTAATGCAGTAAATGAGTTTTTTTAATTTGATAAGAATAAAGCTTCAAGATAAATCCAAAAAAATCAAGAAAAACCCAATTGAATCTTATAAATACCCCATCTCTATAACCCTAAAAACAAAAAACAAAAAACAAAAACCATTAGAATTTCTCGAAATTATAAAAATTACCCAAAAATACCCAAAATAGGAAAAACCCTAAGAAAATTCTTAAAAAATTAGAAAAAATCCCCAAAAAATAAAACAAAATATTAGAAAATCCTAGATTTCATATACAACCTCTAAAGATCGGAAAAAACTTAAAAACCTGAGAGAAATTCATTTCTAATACTAAGAAATACAAAGAAAATATTAGGTGGACCCTACCTAAATCCCCAATTTTCCCCAATGTCATAGGAACCCTAGATCTAGGTAAAAGAACCTTAAATCTATCAATTCCAACGAGTAAAAGGCATCCAAAAAAGGAGATGATGGCGTGAATCAGAAAAGCGGTTTGATCCAAGCCCGAAACTCCAGCTTTCGGGTCCCTAGAGGTAAGTATATCTTTCTTTGCTTGATTTAATTTATTTTTTTTCATTTAATTCTCTGCTTTAATTTATTTTTTTGAAAATTAATTTATTATTAGATTTAACTAAATTTATAACCGTTTTATTTATTTATTTTTATTTTTTTTATGTCAAAATACGGATTTGGAGCTGGTGCTACCGGTGGACTCAGAAAACTATCGGATATATAGATCTAGGACTTTTTGAACCCATAATTAAAGCGACCCCTCACACTTTACCTTTTCAAAAGTAACTCTGTTTTTGCTAAGATTTGAGCAGAACGCATCCCATTAATCATTGCAGATCGGAGCGTAAAAAGATTTGCATTCCTCTTTCATTCAAATGGCCTAGTCACCTGTGCCACATGTCCAATGAGGACTCTTCCATGGTGCCCCATTGGAGATTTTTGCCAGTGTTATGTAGAATGAACAACACTTCTTACCGTTTACAACGATAGGAGATGCCTTCGTCTGCTACTATTGTCCCTTACCAAACTCTGTGTGGTAGCCTTCGTCATCTAAACACCCTCCCGATATGAGGTTTAGATAGATATCTGGTTCGTCTCTAAAGCCCTTTAGCACTAGGTTCATCCTAGTATCAGTCTTGATGTATACATGTCCTTTACCCACAATCTTTAAGGAACTGTTGTTCCCCATCTTTACAAATCCAAAATCTCCTCCTTGTAAAAAGAAAATTAGCCTTTACGTAAGATAACATGAACTGATGCTTTAGTATATATAACCCAGTCAGAGTTGCACGATCGTGATGTAATATTGATGCACCCATCACCATAGTTTCTGACAACATCTAAATTTGTGGTCACTGCAGTGCTTTACCCACTATCATTCGTAGCATTGCCCTCATTTTGCTCTTTCTTATGTGTTCGACAGTCTTTCTTGATGTGCATATTCTTGCCACAATCATAGCATGTGACCCCCTTCCTTGACTTCGACCTAGCTTTATCCTTAGATCAGTTAAATTTGTTTTAGTTCCTATTTCTGGACTTTCCTCAATTCACGATAAGACCTTGCAAGTTGGATGATTCGGAGGATTTTCTTCTTGACTCCTCATTCAGCAAGTTGCTAGTGATTTGACTTATGCTAATTATCCCATTAAGTGCTAAGTTGCTTACAAAAACTACCACGGTCTCTCAACTGTTCGATAGTGAATCGAGCAACAACATAGCATGTGGCTGATCTATTAAGGACAACTACATCGTTGTGAGTTAGTTAGTAATGCTTTGCACCTTATTTAAGTGCTCTGCAATGAATCCCCCATCCACGAACTTCATGCTCACCAACTTTCGGATCAAGAACACCTTATTTTTTATTGTATTTCTCTCATATAAGTCATGTAGCTTATCCCACAATGACTTGGCAGATATCTCTATTGACACATGGTAGAAGACATTTTTATCCAAACATTATTGAATAGTTTTGAGAGCCTTTCGGTCTAGTCTATTCCACTCATCATTGGGCATACCATCGAGCTATGTTATACCCCATCAATGGACATGTACAAGGTCCTACAATACAGAAGATCTTCCATCTTCAGCGTCTAGATGACCCAATTATTCATGTTTAGCAATAACATCCTACTCCTGATAATAAATTTCATATTTAATCAACAAACACCATTCTTCCACACCCTCTTTTTTTCGCCAGCACTTTGCGAGATTCACCATCATTCATGCTCCCATCGTCGGTCAAGGTTTCATTGATGGTCAAGGTTCTAACGGCTATCAAGGTATCATCGACAGTCAAGCTCCCATCAGGTGTCGACTTGTTGGCTGGCAAGCTTTCACTTGCTGTCAACTCATTAGTACTCCAGCTCCCACTGGCTGTCAATAATAATTCATTGGCACTAAGATCGTCATGCTTCGACTTTTTAGGCTACATCCACGATTGAAAGAGATCAAGTCCACTATTAAAAATAATGGCTACAGGTTTCTTCTACAAGGCAAGCTCTCTTTGGCTTCCAGACTTCCTCGAATGGATTTTATCTCTCTAGGTTTTCCTTCCTGAGGGGGAGATGTTTTGAGGGTGATGGGCAAAGAGTTATTTGTTCATTTATAGTGGTCCTTTAAGAACAACATGGGCTACTATTTTGTTCCAACCTAGTAGAGAAGCAAACTGTTGTGACCTAATAAGCACGGCTTTGCTGTTTCTTCAATATGATTGAAAATGCCAAAATTCTAGTCCTTAGCATTTTTCTTCACAACAATTGACAATGCCAAAATTTTATTCTTAGCTTACTTATATGTTACAATCTTAAAAATAAATGTGAAACTTAACTATTGTTTTTATTCCAATGTGTGCTCCCAATGTTTCCTTTAACGCCCCTATGAATCATTACGTAACTAGGGTTGTTCGATGATTGAGCTACTACACAATAAATTTTACTGTCTATATCATAACTGCATATAATAAAACTTGGACCCGGTTTCTATGAGTCCATGTAGAAATGAGTCGATTCTTAAAAATCTATGGATTTTCGGACCCAATTTTTAAGGACATGTAATCTCTAACATGGAGATCATGAATATAAATAAATAAATAAACTTTAAGAAACAAAAATAATGATTTTATCTTCAAAACGAACCAAACAAGTCAATCTGAGCTGCACTCCGAGAGTCCCATTTCTAGGGAACATAATAGGCCCTTCAGAAAAAGTACATGAACATACTATATAGTTTAAGTACAAGGAGGTCAGAATTACATTTATACATCATATTTTAAATCGGGTGGTTCTATGTGTGTCCTTGAATAGACGCAAAGTCTTAAAAAAAAAAAAAAGATCTCCAAGCCCTCAAATTTGATATCTAATAGCTAGGAATGATTGTGACCTCATTATAACAATTATTAATGCTTTTGTGGTATAAATTTGGCAGCGAAATTTAGTTGCAAGTGATTCCTTTTCCACCCATGGTGCCACAGATCCAGAATGGCTCATTCCAAGGAAAAAAAACAGCTCCAAAAAAGGGAGCCAACCAAAGATTGTACTGGAGACACAAGACCTGGAACGAATTGCCCAAGGAACCAGTCAGAGAATGGTGGTTTCTACCGAACTGGCAGGAAATAGGTCCACAGTCTATTTTGTACAAGAAGAAGTCCAAAAAATTGATGACCATATGAAAAAGGAACAAGAGCAACAACTGAATTTTGTTAAAGCAATGTGCGGGAAAGAAGATAATGAACATGCACATGCACATTTTGGTCAAGATGAGTCAGAAGCTTCTTCTCAGGATGAACGACAGCAGTGTGACGAAGAAGAAGAGGGCCTGGACTACAAGGTTTCATAGGAAGTTGTAAAGGTGAAGAAAAAGGAGGATGGAAAAAGAAGTATGAGTGGGTGGATTTATCACCCTTAAGGAGGTCCGATAGAGTTGGTACAATAGGACAGCTAAAGAATACAAAGTTATCCCAATGAAGACTCTTTTGTGGAATGTAAGGGGGCTTGCAAACAAAAGGGCAATTGCAGCATTAAAAAATTAGCTAAGATCAAAAAATATACAAGTCTTAGCCATTGCAAAGCCCATGATTACTCCTTCAAAGGCTCTGATACGTCTTTTATCTTCCTTAGGCTTTGATTTAAATTTTGTTCATAATTTTAGAAATAATCAAAAGCCAAATCTTTGGTTGTTCTGGAAAAACACAATAAAAGCACCGAATGTTATTGCATGTTCTGAACAATGAATCTCAGTGATTTTTTATGGTCAAGATGATTCGGTATTCTTCTCTATAGTCCATGCTCAAACCAGTTTGGTTAAGCGTAGGATCTTGTGGGAAGACTTACAGAATCTATGTTGCTATTATGATATTCCTTGGGTGATCATGGGGGACTTTAATGTTGTACTTCTTTCTTTTGAGAAACTAGAGGGAAATCTACGCAATAGAACTTCTTGTGAGGGGTTTGCAAATTTTGTAAACTTTTTGGACCTTATTCAGCCCAACAATGAAGGTATGAGATTTTCATGGACAAATAATAGGAAGGGTGATAAAAACATTAAAGCTTTGTTGCAAAGATGTCTTGTAAATCAAAGATTCCTGGATCTTCATGAAAATGCTTCCTGGAAAGTGTTACAAAGAATCTCGTTAGATCACTCACCAATTACTTTAGAATCTTTCCCTATGCCAAAAGCAAGAAACATCCTATTTCGGTTTCCAAAAAGCAAGAAACATCCTATTTCGGTTTCCAAAAAGCAAGAAACATCCTATTTTGGTTTCCACATGTCTGGACTAAGCATCCTGAGTTCTTGGAAGTTGTGAAAGAGGTACGGAAAACAACAAATCACAGGTTCTCCCATGTTCAGGAATGCAAAAAACTACAAATGCTTAAAAACAAATTGGAAATCTGGAACTAGAATCTCTTTTGAAATGTGGACAGGAATGCAGAGATGGCAATGATTGAATTTGGTGACATCCAAGCATTAGAAGATGTGGTTGGGACCAATTCTATGATTGATGAAGAAGAAATTATGGTGAAAACAAAGGTCCACAATGCTCTTGCAATCCAGGAAAGATTCTGGGCATCCAAATCTAGAGTTAGATGGTTACAATTGGGTGTTAGAAATACAAAATATTTCCACTCAATGGAAAAATTAAGGAAATCGAGGAATTTTATCCTTTATCTGAAGAGTAAATCAAACCAAGAATTGGGAGATCTTAACTCTATTGGATCTTATTGTGCAAAATTCTATAAAGAAATTTTCAAAGCAAAAGGTTGCTCCATGAATAATGATCTCGTGAATCTAATTCCAAATATGGTAGATATGGCGGACAATAACTTCCTTGAAGTTGTTCCTTCGCTATTAGAGATAAAAGAGATTGTTTTTCGAATGAATGCTTTTAGTTCACCTGGTCCATATGGTTTTGGGGGAATTTTCTACAAACATTGCAGGGACATTGTAAAGTATGCTACAATAATAACATCATTACGCTAATCCCCAAGGAACAGGGTGCAGATACCTTGTCAAAGTTTCGACCAATCGGTATGGAAAAGTTTATTTTCAAGATTATTCCTAAAATTCTAGCCAACAGGTTAAAGAGTTATTGCTCCAAAGCATATCTCGAAAGAACAAGGTGCTTTCCTCAAAGGCAGACAGGTATCATCAAATATCTGCAAGGCTTCAAAACTACTAAATTCCTTTCCATAAAAGAGTCATGGGGGACAGTGTGGGCTGAAGATTGATTTTGAGAAAGCATATGATGCACTTGAATGGCCTTTCCTTCTTGAAGTATTGAAGAGATTTGGGTTTACAACGAAATTTGTATCTTGCGTAAAACAAATTCTGTATTCAACCAATATTTCGATCCTGGTAAATGGCAGACCTTTTGGGTTCTTCCAGGTAGAGAGAGGACTCAGGCAAGGTGACCCACTAGAACCTCTTCTATTTATTTTAGCTGAAGAGGTTTTAAGAAGAGGCATTGCTAGTATGGTTCAGAAGAAATTGATATGTACTTTGAAGGGACCTAGGGGTGTGGCTGTACCATCGCACCTTATATTTGTTGATGATGTATTTATTTTTACGAAAGCTGACTAGCACCACCTGAAAAGATTGAATGAGTTTCTTTCAAATTTCCAAAGGCTTCGGGCCTCAGAATAAATTTCTCCAAATTAGAGTGATTATGTGGATCAATTCCTCAAGCCAAACAATATGCTATCAAAAGACTACTGGGAGTCTCTATTGGGTGATTACCTTCCAAATAGATAGGTGTATTGATTTTTTTAGCTGCCCCAAAAGCATGATTTTTGAGGCCTCTACTAGAAAGGATTCGCAGCATATTATCGGGTTGGAAGGGCAAGATTATAAGCTTCGCAGGAAGGGTTCAACTGACGAGATCTGTTATTGCAAGTATGCCTATTCATTCCTTTGCAATCTATCAATGGCCAGCAAATCTGATAAAAGAGATGGAAACACATATGAGAAACTTTATTTGGATTGGGAACCATGAATTATCAAAAAGAATAACAGTCTCTTGGGACAAAGTCTGTAAACCTATTAATGGAGGCGGTTTGGGATTAAGAAGGCTAAAAGATGTTAATTTCTCCATTTTGATGAAGCTGGCTTGGAATGTTTTTTACAAGAAGGCAATTTGGTCAAAGTTCATTTTTGCCAATATTTCAAGGAGGATGCTTCTGTGAGATCAACGCAACAGCTTTCTTCTGTGAGGCCTGGCTTAGTAAAAGTCTGGCCAACAATACTTTCAAGTGGTGGATGGATGATTGGAAATGGCTCATCTATTGACTTTTGGAAGGATGTGTGGATCAGAAATACATCACTTGCCTCTCTATCAGGTCTTCCATTGTCAGCATTCAAGAACTCAAATGCAAGAGTTTCACACGTCATCTTAGGTAACCCTCAAACATGGTGTTTTCCTATGGTTAATTCTGCACTTTTAAATAAATTCTTAACAGATGCTTCTGCAAATGATTTACCCCATGCTCCTATACTGGATCAAAGAATTTTGAAACATACTATCTCTGGTGAATTCTCAACTATCTCTGCAAGGTAGTTCGTCAGGGACAAAGGATGTAAGTCATATTGGAATGCTTTGGTCTAGTATAAGGGCATCCATCCAAGAGTTTCCTTGATGAGTTGGAAAGCTACAAACAATGCCATTGCTATTGATGAGAAAATCAGGTTGATTGGCATTCCTTTAGTTTCATGTTGTTCACTATGTGGAAAAAGCATGGAAACGAGGGATCATTTATTTGTTACTTGCCTTTTTGCTAATAGCATGTGGAGCTGGTTTTCCAAGTTGTTTGGATTACCTCTTCCATGTGACATGTCTTTTGAAGCTTTAGCAAGAAATGGAAAAGACCAGAATACCATGGTAGAATGAGGGATCTATGGATTATTGAATGGTCCCATATCATCACTGCAATATGGATGTCAAGAAACAAATGTCGATTTGATGATGGCCAGCCAATGTCTCAAATTCAATGGTCAAAGAAATGGATTATATAATACATCTCTTCAATAACTTCTAATTGGTGTAACTTCAAAGCACGGTATGTGAGTGATTTATTACTAACAACAAGTCGTCGTATAACGTAAAATCCAGGGAGTGATCCGCCCATCCTGGAGGTAGTATGGCTTCCGCCTATGCCGGGATGTGTCAAACTAAATATAGATGGATGCTCCAAGGGGAATCCATGAAGATTGGGATTTGGAGGGATTTGGAGGTATATTAAGAGATTCATCAGGAGTCATGCTTGGTTCTTTCTCAAGACCAATCCCTATGGGAACAAATTATCCCGCAAAGCTTAATGCATTTATTTATGGTGCCGAATATGTCATTAAAAAAGGCTTCACTAATGTCAGGATTGAATGTGATTCTTTTGGTATTATTTTAGCCACAAGATCGAGGTTGCTACCTTGGTGTATTCAAACCAAATGGGAAAATGTAATTGCTTCCTTAAACAATATCTCATGGAAAATCTCAAATGTGTATAGGGAAGCAAACACCGCAATAGACAAAATGGCGAATATTGGTTGCCATATGACTTCATATCAGGAGTGGGATACACACCCTAATTCTGTTGGACATCATATCTCATGGGATGCTGCTGGACGACCAAGATACAGATTTAAGTAATGGATTATGTGATGATTTTTTAGGGTTATAATTTTGTCATGGGAGTGAGATCGAATTTGTCATGACTTCAGCCCCCATTGCTACTGGCTATGTTGTAGATGATAATATCGAGAAATGTAGTTTTTCCTGATACTCAATTGCAAAGTAAAAGACCCTCTATACCTTTTTGTATTTTTTAATGAAAATTGCTTACTTTTAGCACAACATAAAAAATAAAAATAATATGCTATATTAATTTTTTTTTTTGACATATTGTAATTTTTCTGTGGCATTGCAAATTGACAAAAAATGCTTCTACCAGTACCTATTCTTAAAAGAGTGCGGTTTGTCTAAGGTTGAGGTCCTAAAAAATCAAAGTAAGGTGTACCTATACATAGTGTTGAAAGTCGACTTTTCAATAGATTAGATCTTTGCGTTGGCCTAACACTTTTTCTATGGTTTGGAGATAGCTTTCCCTAATTTTCTAGACGATTTGGGAACTCCTATTTTCTAATCTGAATTTTGAGATTTTCTATGATTTTTGGGGAATTTTCCTGAATTTTCTTAATTTTATAGGATTTTTCTAAGAGTTGATCCTATTTTATGGGATTCACTGGGATTTATCAACTAATTTATGGGAATTTCCGAATTTTCAACTTTCTAGGGATTTTTCGTTATTTTAAGATGATTTTCAGGTTTTTTATTTTTTCTAGATTATTTAATGAGATTTTTGGATGGGGTATTTATATGTGGAAGTAGGGTCATGTTTGAAATTAGATCGATTCGATCCAAGGGGCTAGATTCAGTCAAAAGGTCTCAGAATTTTATACTTTTCTGAAATATTCAAATTATATTTTACTTATTTGGAATTTTCAGGAGTGCTACCCATCGCCCTGGGCATATCGGGTCGCACCTCGCACGACCCAATGCGCTGTGTGGCAAGTGGCCCAAGCGAGGGTTATTTTCATCTTTTGTCCCCTTTGTTTTCCTTAGCTTCTAACCTTTGCTCCGTAGGTCTAATTCAACTGATTCTTGGACTGTTGGAATGCCCTTCGGATCTTCAGTGATATGGATAGGTTTTGAATGTTTTTGAGATAATTAAAACGGGTCGATAATGTGTTTGAGATAATTAAACTGGGTTTAGGTGTACTAGGGTCTTCCAGGGTTTTTGTGGTCTTTCGGGTTCAAAATCAGGGTTTTTAGGAATTCTCTTAGCTAGATTTTGGGGGGGGGGGGGGGTGTCTCCAACTTCTTCACCCTAATACAACTTGGTAATTTAGTAATGGATAGCATGTTCCTAATTCTCTCCAGAATGGTGTGATTCATTTTCTGTGCTACACCATTATGCCACGGGTAATATGGAACTATCTTTTCATACCTTATGTCATGCTTGACACAATAGCTTTTGAAAGCATTTTAGGGTTACCTACCATTGTTTGATCTGAGACATTTCAACAACTCGCATGTCCCCCTTTCCATCTTAGCATGAAAATTTTTAAAGATCTCAAACACCTGACATTTTGATTTCATTAAGTAGACCCACGCTCTTCTTGGAAACATCATCGATGAAGGTGACGAAGTATGAGGTGCCACCAAAGAACTTCATATCTATTGAGCCACACAAATCTGATGGTTGTTATAGCATTACTTAGTAGAAAGTATATAGCATTCTAGAGTGTATATAAAAATAATTCTTTAGAAAAATAAAAAGTCACGCATTAAGTTAAAATTGATTTATTCAAGAAAACTTAAAAATAATATCTATTAATGTTATTTCTTTTTCAAGTATTACTTCTTTTAATAAGTGATTGAAAACTCATTGGTTTGACATGGAATTGCCCAAATGGACCTAGGATGGTGGTCCCATGTTCTTGTGGCTTTCGAATCCGGGAGTGACCTTGATTTGACTGGAACTACCTGGTTTGTATAAGAAGCTCAGATGATTTCCTAGTCCTAGGGAATTGCTTGAGTTAAAAAGTATATTGATGTACAAAAAATGATGGGTTTTTTGTCGAAATTTAGAAGATAAATGATATATTTATATGGAATTGCTCTCTTTTCTATTGTATTTATAGAATCAAGATACTACTCATGTGGAGCACGTGAAGTGTGCGACTCCTATGTATATGGGTGTGCAAGGGAGGAAATGTGCTTGAGTTGTAATTTGCAGTTCACACTCGCATTGGCCCAGATGTGCCCCTCGCTCGCACTAGCATCAGCGCATGGGCTATTAGCAAATGCATTTGTGTGGATCAGGGTTGCAACTTGCTGTCTTTTTGAGCTCCAATGGTGCACGCAATTCAATGAGTCGGAGGCACTTGGTTGAAGTCCTATCGCATCAGCCGTGGCAGCGCACGTTGCACAATGAGTCAGAGATGCTCCCATCTATGAGTGTGACCCATTGCTTGTGGCGATGCTGCCGGTCAGAGTTGCTCTGAATGATATTTGTAGACTAAGTCACTCATGGATATGTTGCAACTCTGCAACAGTTGTGTGGGGCCATTACAGTTGTTTGTAGCTGTTGATATATGGGCGGTTGAGGATTGCCACAAGATACCATGCTCAAAATACTAGAAAGCATTTCTTTCCCTTGCTTTAAATGGATACATTTAAAGATTAGAGGCCAAAATCCAAAAAAACAAACGAAAAGGAGTTTGCTTTACTATTAGATATCCTGGTCATTATTCAAAGGACTTTTGACATCGAAAGGGGCACTAAATCCCTCAAAATCAAGCAGATATGAACACCGAAGAAAAATTAGTAGCTGTGGTCACTGAAATGAATATGATAAACAAAGACCAAGGTTGGTGGGCAGACACAGAATATCATACATGTTTGAAATAATCGAGACATCTTTAGGACATATGAACTAGTGGGTGATGGGTACTAGTTCAATTGATATAAGCTATTTTAAAGGTGTATGGTAAAGATAAAGTTGAACTAAAGTTCACTTCAGGCAAAGTATCGGCTTTGGAAAATGTATTTCATGTACTAGATATAAGAAGTAATTCGGTGCCGGGTTACAATAAGAAAGGTTTTAGGATGGTCCTATAATTTGATAAGATCATTTTGACCCCAAAGGGCATTTGGTGAAAAGAGATACTCTAGAAATAACATGTTGTAGAATGCTAGATTATCATTTTTTTAATTATGCTTTTATTAAAACTTTGTTTAAATTAGGTGTTTTGATGTGATGATTTATCAAAAGAAAAATGTGAGACATGAGTACAAGCCAAAATGAAAAGATGACTTTCCCATTAGAGAACAATACTAAAAACAAGAACTAATTATCAAATAAGAAAAACTGTGACCCAAGGTATAAGATTATTTTTAAAAGAAAAAAAGAAAAGTCTCTCAATATAATATTGCAGTTAATTAAAAGAAAATGCAAAGAACCAATGAAATGCTATCACCAATGAAAGAAAAAATAAAAAATGAAATTAATCAACTTCTCTATGCATAAAAAAGCAACAAAATACTTAAAAAAAAATTGAATAATACACTGAATTCCTAGCTACCTAAATCTTTAATATCATTGAATCTTTGGCTTGCTCTTTATAATGATGTTATGGGTTTAATAGAAAAAAAAAATAGGATTTTCCATTGGGTTATTCTTCTTCTAATTCTACCTATTATTTTGAGATATACAATTGTTTTGATTACTTTTTTTTTTGGTAATATATTGCCTGTATTTTTTCGTACACCTTTTTCAAAGGAACTCAATGGTGAAATTGTTGATGGAATTTTTTGTTAAATCGAGATTCTAAATTTACTCTTATTGTTAATGTGCTTATCTTTAAACCAAAATTCAATAATATTAATTTAATAAAGAAATAAAACTATAAGGATTTTTTTTTTGAAAAGCTAATTTGAAAAAGATAACATATAGATTTATATCGGTTCCATTAAAAAAATGCGATTTTTTGAAGATCATTTGAAATATTCAGAATTCTTAACGGATTTAAAAAAAGTGCGTTTTAAATAGAAACTTGTGAAACCGTGGTTTTACCGTCCCTGCTGAAAACATAGAAGTCCCTCCCACATGGGCAGTCCCTCCTACTCCTACATGAGATGTACCTTCCCAAGACAATGGCCGCGGGAAAGCTTTTTATGCTTCCCCTATAGCATAGAAGAACTATCCTCCCCCTCATTTTTATCCGTTGATTTAAAATGGGAGGATCAGATTTGTTGACTCAAAATGTCACAAAATAAGGGTCACGGTCTCAACTAGTAACCCTTCAAAAATAAAAGAGGGAGAGAGGGCTGCATGGAGGAGAGAGAGGGCATGCAGAGCAAATGAACCAATGAGAGAGAAAGAGAGAGCACGCATAAAGCAGAGAGTGCTTCTTGGAGGAGGGAGAGCACGCAGAGCAGAGAAATCAGTGAGAGAGAAAGAGAGAGCACGCAGTTTACAGAGCAGAGAAACGAGAGAGAGAGAGAGAGCATGAGTAGAACAAAGAAGAAGCATGCCCTATTTCATTGAAGAAGCCTCGTTTGTTGATAAAGAAATCATCTCCTACTCTCTCTCTCTCGACTGGGGTCTTGAGTTTTATTTCCTCTCTCTCTAGCCCATAAGTTAAAGCTTTCTCTCGCCTCTCTCTCAAGTGGGGTGCCATTTTTCTCTCTCAAGTGGTTGTTGAGTTTCGTTTAATCTCTCTCTTTGTGCTAGAGTTACGTCATATCCATCATTTCCCCTCTCTCTTGTTGGGAATTTGTGGAAGCATTGATATAATAATTTGATCGAAATGAAAAAAATAGTTGGGGTGAAGAAGAAACTAAGACTTTTCTTTTAAAGAAAGTTCCACTATTTCATAAGCAAAACATGGTTACAACAGCATAGTATGGCTCATTCTACGCACTTCCTTTTTTCTTTTTTATTTCTCTTTTTCCTACTTCGTTTTCTCATGCACAACCCCTTTTTATAGGGCTTATGTACCGTCATACTACATGGCTTAAAAAGATCCACGTATAACTTCTTCTTTTTTTACCATCTTACTACTTGGTTCTTGATGGTCTTCTATCATCTACCACAAAGTAACAATGTACACACAATATTTGTGTGTGCGTTCCTTTGATTGCTGGAGTGACATAAAATAGCAAAGGATGTGGGATAGTTCTCGAGAGGGAATGAGAGGCGGTAACAAATTACTCTTTCAACTTATCCTCTTAATTTATCACTCTCATTAATTCTCTGAACTTGATGAATTTCTCAGTTGAAATTGTCTTCATTAAATTTATCAGTTATTTGTGTTAGAATTTTGGCTTGATTTCTCATTTTTCAGTCAACTTCCTGATGAAATGATGTCGTATTTCTATATGCTTCGATCGGCTATGAAATACTGGATTTTTTATCATTGCAATGGCTAACATGTTGTCACAAAAAATAGTTGTGGGGGTATTCTGCGCTTGTTCCAAGTCTGATAAAATTCTTCTGAGCCACACAGGTTCATATGCTGCACTTGTTGCAGACATGTATTCTGCCTCTGCTGACAAAACAGCTACAATATTTTGCTTTCTTAATAACCACGATATCACTTTTGTACCTAAGCAGAATATATAGCTGAAAGTGCTTCTTTGATCTTCAATAGGACCTGCCCAATTACTATCAGAAAATCCAACAAGATTAGTATAATTTTCAGAAATATATTTGATACCGTGTTTCTTTGTTCCTTGGATATATCTTAATATCCTTTTTGCTTCAACAAAATGCAATTTGCTTGGTTCATTCATGAACCTATACCAAATACTAACTGCATGCACAATATATGGCCTTGTATTAGTCAGACTTAAAGATCCCACTAAGCTTCGATAAATCGATGCATCAATTTTTTCTGCACCATCATATTTTGAAAAATCTTCATTCACTGCCATTGAAGTACTCACTGGCTTGCAATTTGACATTCTGAATCTTTTCAAGAGATCTTCAACATAGTTTTCTTGTGAAATAAATATTTCTCCATCTGACTGTTTTACATGGATTCCAAGAAAATATTTAATAATTCCCAAATCAGTCATTTCATATTCTTTCATCATAGCTTTCTTAAATTCTTCCATAATTCTTTTCTCTGTACCAGTATAAATCAAATCCTCCACATAAAGGCATATAATTAGGAAGGAATTTCCACTTCTCTTTTTCAAAGGAAAGTCCTCCCCAACATGGTAAACACCAGTAATGAGCATAAAAAATGATGCACAAACACTAGAAAGGTGTTGGAAATAAGCGAATCTTTAGTCAATTTACTACAATATAAGGCTTCAATAGATATTTTGTTAGATGAATAGAATGTAAAATAGTATAAGGTCTTTGGATAATAAAACTCTGAATTCTTATAACTAAATAAAAAATGTAAAATAGTATAAGGCATCAAACTAGGCAACGGTTGTTTTGGACTATTTTTTTTATCAAGAATATCATCTCCATAACATCTAATCTAATTTATTATTCCATCAACTATAGTGAAGAAGTTCTGAATGGTTTCACTATCTTTTATCATCAAGTTATCAAATTATCTCCATAAATTTTTGCGTTTGATAGAAATCATTTTTTCGGATCCCTGAAATTCATTTTTAAAAATATCTCAGGCTTCTTTTGATTTTGAAGCAATTTTTATTCGAGGAAAGATAGATTTATTTGCAGCTTGCTGGATGAAGAGAACGGCTTTCACATCTCTCTTTTTATTTTCCTTGAATTCATTATGTTTTGCTTGCGACCACGAATCAAGTGCTACAGCATCTTCTGGTACCCTCATAACCTTCTTCAACAATATCCCACAAATCTTGTGAGATAAAAGGAGTCTTCATTTGGAGACTCCCTGAGTAGTAATCTTCTCCATCTAAGACGGGTATAAAATTTTGGGTATAATTCATACCCGAGGTTGATGGCATTGGTAAAGTGGTCTTTTAGGAAGCACGAATCTAGGCTCTGATACCAAATGTTGGGAATTTACGGAAGCGTCAATATAATCATTTGATCGAAAATAGCAAAATGATGGGGGTGAAGAAGAATCAGGATTTTGCTTTTCAAGAAAGTTCCACTATTTCATAAGCAAAACATGGTTACTACGGCATAGCATGGCTTATTCGAAGCACCGATTCAAAGCACTTCCTTTTTTCATTTTCTTTTTTCATACTTCATTTTCTCACGCACAGCCCCTTTTTATAGGGCTTATGTACCATCATACTACATGGCTTAAAAGGTCCACATATAACTTTTTTTTTTTTACCGTCCTACTACTTGGTACTTGATGGTCTTCTATCATCTACCACAAAGTAACAATGTACACACAATATTTGTGCGTGCTTACCTTTGATTGCTGGAGTGACATAAAATAGCGAAGGACGGTGGGATAGTTCTAGAGGGAATGAGAGGAGGAGATGGGATGAGGCGGTGACAAAATTACTCTTTCAACATCTCTCTCTCTCAGTCAAAGGTGAGAGTTTGGTTTCTCTCTCTTACGCTCTCTCTCTCTCACTCTACTTCAAGGGGTGAGATTTAGGTAGTCTGGTCTCTCTCTTTCTCTCTATTGCCATTCCCTTCTCTCTCTTAGGAGCTCCCAAACAACAAAGTTGTCCCTTCTCCCTGCTCTTTCACATCAAATGCCTCGGAGATAAATTGAGATCCTACTTTTCTTTCTCTTAGAAATTGATCCCCATTAATATGATCTGTCATGGAGGATGATATGACTTGTCTAAAATGTGAATTGCTCTGTCACAAACAAGACCCCTTCCAAGAGTGTAGAGCTAGGCCTCATTTTCTAATAGTAGGTAACTTCTCAAATGAGCTAGTAAGCCTTTCTTCTCATTCATGAAATACCCCCCATTTTTTTTCCTTCCTTGTGTGATAAAAGTTTCAGTCATGGTAGCTATGGTATATCTATTAGTCCATCGCATTCATTCAAGAAATACCTGTTTTTTTAATAACATTTTATTCATTGTTATGAAATTAACATTTTATACCTTGGTAGGAAGATCCGGCGTGCCTAAATGGGTCTCCTTCTCTCTTTTAGGGCTTTGCACTTTCTCTCCTATTCCCTGCACTTTCCCCTTCTTCTCTCTTGCTTTCTCTTTCTGTATCTCTAAACCTAAAAATGGGTTACTCTCTCCCTCTCTCTCTCTCTCTACTACGGGCTATTGCAAATGGGTTACCGGCTTAGCCCATGACTCTATTTTTGTGACAACATGAGTGAATTAATCTCAGCCACCAATTTCAAATCAATGGTTAAAAAAAGCTATATGGTAGGGAATGACTTTATTTTTGTGACAACATGAGTGAATTAATCTCAACCACCCACTTCAAATCAATAGTTAAAAAGGCTATATTGTAGGGGAAGCATCGAAAGCTTTCCCATATTATACCCTTCAAAAGCGTAATATCCTTCTCTCACACACCTTATGAGATTATTAGTGGGCCATAATAATCTTTCAAACAAACATCCATTGATTATATTGAATTGTAATCTGTTTCTGTAAAAGTAAACATAATATTGTACTCCATGCTGCAAAAAGATTGGCATCACAAGCATATAGTAGCTATACGACAGCTCTCAAGCATCCGACCATGTGATCTCATAGTCCCCAATCTTGGATTTTGGAATTTTCAATGCATTCCAAACTACAATATTATAATTGTAATAGTTATCATCATCACCATCATCCTGCAAGCCTTATCCCAGTTAATTGTGTGGGCTAATTATAATAATTATATTATAATATAATACTAAAATACTAAGAATACAATAATGAAATTTATATATTTTAATAATAATATAATATGATAGTAATTATTAATATAATATTATAATAAAATATATTTAAATGATTAGTATTTCAATAATAAATATTTTAAATAATAATTTTCATAATAAGAATAATAAAACTAAAGGAAAGTGAACATAGATTAGATTACAGCAGTAGCAGGTCGGGACGTAGGGGTGTGCCTTCGGTCCTTAGTCCACCACTTCTTTCTATCGCTGTCCTACCCTTCGTCTATTCTGGAGAGGTCGTTACCACTCTTCTGAGCTGCCTGGGCCCAGCCTAGTCAAAGGATCAATCCCACGGTTTCGACAGATCCCTTTGCCACGTTCATCTTCAGTGTAAGAGTGCCCGATCAGTGAGCTAAAAACCCTCTCTGAGTAAAGTGAAATTATCTTGCCAAGAAGATGTCTACCTTGAACAGAGACCTGTCACTCTGGGACTGACGGGGTTGGGAGTAAAACAATGTTTAACTTTTGATTTCTAGGAAATGTAAATTCCACCTATTTGGTTGGAATTGACATTTCCTGAAATTTGGCTTAATAATGGACTCCCTGTGGAAATATCAATTTTGTCTTCACAACGAATTAAACATGTATGTCTGGGCTGTACTCCAGGAGTTCCATTTCCCGGGAACCAAGTGGACCCTTAAGGCAGAGTACATGAACAGAATATAGACTTTATGTACAAGGAGGTTGGAACTACATTTAT
>NW_006498549.1:3940761-3977230 GCF_000471905.2 Amborella trichopoda | reverse complement strand
ATATATATATATATATATTGAACTCTCCAATAGTTCTGAACTCGTTATAACAATTATCAATGGTTTCGTGGTTTACATTTCCATTCTTTAAGTATGAATAACTAATAGACTATATTAGTTTTTGTCTTTGAATGTATTTTTATTTTTCCATGGCATTGCAAACTGACGAACAATGCTTCTACCAGTCCCTATTCTTAAAAGGCTGTGATTTGTCTAAGGTTGAGGCCCTCAACAATCAATGTACGGTGTACCTCTAAATAGTGTCCAAAGATTACTTTTCAGTACAATAAATCTTTGTGTTGGCCTGAGAAATAGTTAAGGTTGGGAGATGGTTTTCCCTAAGTTTCTAAGGGATTTGGGGTCTCCTACTTTCTAATCAGAATTTGGGGTGTTTCTATGGTATTTGGGGAATTTTCCAATTTTTCTAATTTTATAGGACTTTTCTAAGGCTTTTTCCTATTTTCTAGGATTCATTGGGATTTAAATATGAATTTATGGGAATTTCCTAATTTCGGTTTTATAGGGTTTTTTAGCTATTTTCAAATATTTTTTAGGCTTTTTGGATTTTCTAGATGATTTATTTGGATTTATTGATGGGGTATTTATAGGTCGAATTATGGCCATGGTCGAAATTAGATCGATTTGATCTAAGGGTCCCAATTCAGTCAAAAGCTCTCATAATTTTGGATGTTTGTGGAATATTCGGATTTTTTACTGAATTGCAAATTTCTGGAGAGTTGTCCACCGCCCCGTGCCCTTCAGGTCTCCGCTCGGGCGGCCCGACGCATGTTGTGTCACATGCGTCGCGCCGTGAGGTGACTCGCCTCGTGCAGCCTGACATGCCTTGTTGCAGGCAGTCTGGGCAAGGGGTATTTTTCAATTTTTTTTTTCCTAAACTTCTAGATTTCACATCTATGAGACCACACACATCTGAATATATTAGATCTAGTAATTTGTATCTTTCGAGCTCTTACTTGAGAATCTGACTTTACATTGTTTTTCGAGAAAACAACGGTCACGTGGGGTTAGAGATGTCTTCTAGATACTTGGAAGAATCTGCAAATTTGCTAATATTTGCATTCCTTTTTCACTCAAATAGCCTAGTCCCTTGTGCCATATGTCTAATGAGGATTCTTCCATGGTTCCCCATTGGGGAATTTTACATGTGTTATGTAGAGTGAACAACACTTCTTGCCCTTTGCAACGACAAGAGATGCCTTCGTCTGCTACCATTGTCCTTTACGAAGCACTGTGTGGTACCCTTCGTCATTTGAACTCCCTCCTAAAATGAGGTTTAGATCGATATCTGGTATGTGTCTAACGTCTATTAACACTAGTTTCATCCTAATGTCAGTCTTGATGTGTACATCTCCGTTATCCACAATCTTTAAAGAACATCTTTGCAGAGCCAAAATCTCCTGCCTGTTAGAAGCAAATTAGCATATATGTAAGATAACATGAACTGATGCTTCAGTAATTATAATCTAGTTAGAGTTGCATGATCATAATGCATTATTTATGCACCCATTGCCAAAGTTTCTGACCACACCAAAATTTTTGTTCACTGCAGTGGTTTTCCTATCATCATTCTTAGCATTGTCCTCATTTGGCTCTTTCTTGCTCTTTTGAAACACGTTCTTAATGTGCTTATTCTTGCAAAAATGATAACATGTGAACCCCTTCCACAACTTTGAGCTTGCTTTATCTTTAGATCAGTTAATAATTATCAACTGACTTTATACCTCTAAATAATTATGAATAGTTTCGTGGTATACATGCCCATTCTTTAATTTTGAATAACTAATAGTCTATATTAATCTTCATCTTTGAATATACTGTTACTTTACAGTGGCATTGCAAATTGACCGACAATGCTTCTACCAGTCCCTATTCTTAAAAGGGTGCGGTTTGCCTAAGGTTGAAGCCCTAAACAATCAAGGTATGGTATACTTCTAAATAGTATTGAAATATGACTTTTCAGTAGAATAAATCTGTGTTGGCCAAAAACTTTCCTAAGGTTGGCAAATGGTTTTCCCTAATTTTCTAAGGGATTTGGGGTTACCTATTTTCTTTTCTTAATATTGGGATTTTCTATTGCTTGTAGGGATCTTTTTTTTTTTTTTTTTCTAATTTTATAGGATTTTTCAAAACTTTATCATATTTTTTGGGATTCATTAGGATTTATCTACTAATTTCTGAGAATTTCCTATTTTTTGGATTTCTAGGTATTTTTTGGGTAATTTTTTCAATTATCTATTTGGATTTTTTGATGGCGTATTTATAAGTTGAAGTAGGATCATGGTTGAAATTAGATCGATTCGATCCAAGGGTCCGAATTTAGTCAAAAGGTCTCAAAATTTGGGTTTTTCTAGAATATTAAAAAAAAAATTAGCTATTCAGGATTTTTTGGAGAGCTATCCACCACCCGAGGCCCATTGGGTCGCCCCTGGCCCTGCCCGACGCACGCTGTGTCGTGCAAGGCGGCCCAAGTGAGGGGTATTTTCATCTTTTGCCCCATTTGTTTTCGTAAGCTTGTAACTTTCGCATGTAGGTCCGATTCATGCGATTCTTGGACCGTTGGAAAGATCTCGAAACCTACAGTGTTCTGAGATCAGTTTAGAACACTTTGAGATAATTAAACTGGGTTTAGGTGTACTAGGGTCTATCAAGGCTTTTGTGGTCATTCAGGTTCAAAATCAGAGTTTCAAGGAATTCCCTTAGATAGATTTTTGAGGGGGTCGTCTGGAACTTCTTCACCATAATACAAGTTAGTAACTTGGAAGTGGATAGCATGTTCCTAAGTTTCTCCATAGTGATGAGATTCATTTTTTTGTGCTAAACCATTATGCCAAGGGTTAAATGGCTCTAAACAAGCAAATTGTGTTTCAAATGGAGAACCATGGTTTTACCTTAACTCATGAGCCTCATTCCCTCCCACATGGGAAGTCCCTCCTACATGAGACAGACTTTCTCAGGTGGGCCGTGAACACCTTATATTGTACTCCTCAAGAGCATAATATCCTTCTCACACACACCTTATGAAATTATTAGTGGGCCACTATAGTCTTTCAAACAAAAGCTGGTGCCATCCATTGATAAGATTAAACTCTAAATCTTTTTTTGCAAAAATAAACATAATATTGTATTCCATTCCACAAAAAGATTGCCATCACAAGCACAGAGTAGCTATACAACAACCATAAGTACAAGTACAATCATGATCAGTTCTCAAGCATCTGACCATGTGATATCATAGTCCCTAATCTCAGATTCTCGAATTTTCAATGCCTTCCAAACTGCTGGAGAGGCGTCGACAATGTTGTTGGGGCAAGGTGGTTGGAAATCGTGATCCTCGTCAACACCATGCACAATGAAGCACTCATCCACGACCTTTGCCTTCACAATTGTACCATTGCCACTAATGTTGATGTAGTTCAGGCATCGACTCCCATGATTGCACCACCCAGTGGAGAGAGCGACCACCATCTCATCATCATCACGGTATTGGTTGCAGCACTCTAAAGGACCACCTCCATCACCATCCTTGGCAAAGCTGTTTATTCTCATTGTCGCACGTGTGCAGCCAGTGATGGGGGGAAAGCAGCGGTACTAAGCATACATCTTTCCATCCTCGCAATAATCCGAGTCATTCTTTCTGTTACAATTTCCAGACTTTCCGTTGAGGTAGCCATTAGGATTACCGGATTCCAAACGGAATCAGTGAGCCATGTCAGAGCTTAGAAGAAGCAACAAGGACATGAAGAGGATAACCTCTTGGTTTTCCATTATTCCTCAATGAAGTGAAGTGTAGGTGTTTTTTGTTGGAGAGAGGAGGAGATGTTTTGAGTGTGACGGGCAAAGGGTTTCTTGTTCATTTATAGTGGTCCTTTCGGATCAACATGGGCTTTTATTTTTCTCCAACTCAGCAGAGAAGCAAACCATTGTGACCTAAGAAGCACGTTTTGTTGTTTCTTCGTTTCATTACGATTGAAAATGCCAAAATTGTAGTCCTTAGCCTGGCTGGGTTAGTACGCATGTTTCTTCATCACAATTGAAAATGCCAAAATTTTATTCCTAGCTTACTTATATGTTAAAATCTTAAAAAGAAAATTGTGAAACTTAAATATTGTTTTTATACTCCCAATGTTTTCTTTAACACCCTTATGAATCCTTACATAGCTAGGGTTGTTCGTGTAGCAACGAAAAGCAATCCACGAACACTAGAAAGAAGAAACAAACACAAAAGAAAGATACAACCAACCACAATGCAATGATATATGTGGTTCGACACTGTGCATACGTCCAGGGGAGATGAGAACATATTTACTGGCAATGGAGAATAGGGTTACAAAAGCTCTCTTCCTCGCGCCTCTCTAATTACAAAGCAATCTGCATTTTCCCTTAACCCTTGATGAACCCCCAATCGCAGCAATATATATTGAGTCTCAGATAGATGGTATAAATTACCAAAATACCCTTGTACGGATATATATTAAGTCTCAAATATGTCGAATCTCAAGCCCTACGGGGCTTCGACCCTTCAGGCTTTTAACGGCCCTTCAGAGTCGTCTATTTTACTCCACCTTGGCAGATCTATATCCTCAAATTACAAGACATCAATCATCCCTAAAGGTAAGTGACTGCACCCCCACCTGTCATGGGGTGCTTCCCTCACTCTCAACAATGAGAGACATTAAGCAAGTCTAAGCAAAGCTTGAACATCTTCATGCTGACCGTCTTTGTAAGTATATCTGCAGGGTTGTCATTCATACGAATTTTCTTCAGATGAATGATTCTTTCTGACACAAGCTCCTTAATCTTGTGACACTCTGACTATCACAACGCAGCACAGTACCCTCTTGCTCCACCGCCAACTCACGAGCCAAACCAGTTGACCAGATCACCTCCTTTGCAGCCTCAACTGCTGTCATATACTCTGCCTCTGTTGTAGATAAGGCAATCATGGGTTGAAGCATCGCCTTCCATGAAATAGGTCCAGCTACTAGTGTGAAGACATACCCTGTAGTAGATCTTCGCTTGTCTAAATCATCAGCGTAGTCGGAATCAACATATCCCACCAATTCTGTAGAGTTTCTCTTCCTACTGAACATAATTCCGAGATCTGACGTCCCGCTCAGATATCTGAAAGTCCACTTAATAGAATTACAATGCTCCCTTCCAGGATTACTTATGTATCGACAAACAACACTGACAACATGAGATAAATCCGGTCTGCTACAAACCATAGCATACATGAGGCTTCTGACTGCGCTATCATAGGGCACGAGAGACATCTGCTCTATCTCATCATCCGTAGTGGGACACAACCGTTCAGATAAGTTGAAATGACTCGCCAATGGATTGCTAACTGACTTGGCCTTTTCCATGTTGAAATGCTCGAACACCTTTCTGACATACCTTTTCTGAGTTACCCAAAGTTTACCTGCACTTCTATCTTTATGAATCTTTATATCAAGGATCCTATTAGCAGCCCCCAGATCCTTCATATCAAATTCAGAACATAACATAGACTTGAGAGAGGTTATATCAAATGCATTCTTAGCAATGATGAACATGTCATCAACATAAAGCATCAACAGAATAAGGGAATTATCATCAAGAAAATTAAAATAAACACAATAATCATACTCACTTCTTGAATAGCCAATCCACACTATAAAAGAGTTGAAGCGCTTGTACCACTGCCCGAGAGATTGCTTAAGGCTATAAAGCGATCTCTTGAGCAAGCAAACTTGATCTTCCTTTCCATTTATCTTGAAGCCTTCAGGTTGCTCCATAAAGATTTGTTCCTCCAAATCACCATGAAGAAACGATGTCTTCTCATCAAACTGTTCTAGCTCTAAATCAAACATGGCTATTAAAGAAAGTAATAGCCTTATTGAAGTGTGCTTGACAACCGAAGATAATATTTCATTGTAGTTCACTCCTCCCTCCTCTTCAGCGTAGCCCTTTGCTATGAGCCTAGCCTTGAATATGTCACATTCTTTTTCTGTTGCTGCCTCTTTCTTCCAAAAAATCCAGTTGCTCCCAATCACTTTCCTTCCCTTTGGCCTCTTGACAAGCTCTCATGTCTTGTTCTTTTTCAGAGACTTCATCTCCTTCACCATTGATGTCATCCATTTATCACTCTGTACATCACTTAGAGCATCTTCGAATGAGTCGATTTCCCCAGTACCAACAGTTAGAGCAAAGTCTACCATGTCCCCAATACCACAAGGGCTTTGTGAACATGCTTCTTTCTACCTTTTGCCCTACTGTAGGGTTCACCATGTGATTGCTGCTGTGCCTTTATACTACTGGATGATTCTTCCTCTTCTGGTGTTTCAGACTCTTTTAGCTCCACCTGGACTGTCAATCTTTCTCCATCACTTTCATCTACTTGCACTTTGTCATCTTGCATGTTGATTGACTTCACCATGTGAGATTCATCAAACACAACATCTCTGCTAAGCACAACCTTATATGAAGTAGGATCCTAAAGCTTGAATCGTTCACTCCCTTCTCAAAATCGAGAAAGATGCATTGCTTAAACTTAGAGTCTAATTTGGAACATTGCCCACTTTGAACATAGACATAGGCTAGACATTCGAAGATCCTTAGCATAGAGTAATCTATCGGCTTTCCAATCCACATCTCCTCTAGAATTTTGCAATCAATCGTTGTAGATGGTGACCTGTTAACGATGAAACAGGCCATGTTAACTGTTTCTGCCTAGCAGCTTTTCTTCAAATCTGCATTCAATCTCATACTGCGAGCTCTTTCTAGAAGAGTCATGTTCATCCTCTCAACCACACCATTTTGCTGAGGAGTTTCTTGTGTGGTAAAGTGACGTACAATCCCCTCTTTTTTACAGAATTCTTGAAATTCTCTAGACTTATACTCCCCTCCAAAATCTGATCACAAGCATTTCAATTTCTTTCCTACCTTCCTTTCTACCTCTGCTTTCTATTACTTAAATTTTGTGAATGCTTCACTTTTATGTTTCATGAAGTAGACCCAAACCTTTCTTGATTAATCGTCAATGAAGGTAATGAAGTATTCTGCCCCACCCTTGTATTTGATTGGTGAAGTCTACCAGACATCAATGTTTACATAGTCTAGTATATCCTTGCTCATATGGACTGCAATTCTGAATCTAATCTTGCACTGTTTACCGAAAACACAGTACTTACAAAAATCCAGTTTACAGACTCTGACACCCTTCAGTAATTTCCTTTTATGAAGTTCCATCATACCTCGTTTACTCATATGCCCTAAACCCATAGGCCACATATTTGTGTCATCTGTGCTGGACTCAACATCTGTGGTTACAAAAGCTCCACCTATAACTGTATTTCTTATCAACCTGTATAGGTTCCCAGTCATCAGACTTTTCATCACAACCATTGATGCCTTACAAACTTTTAGGACTCCACCTGTTGTTGTATACTTGCAACCATTCAAATCAAGAGCCCCTAGAGATATTAAGTTTTTCTTTAATTGCGGGACATGCCTCACTTCTGATAAGGTTTGTACTATCCCATCAAACATCTTGATTATGATAGTTCATATTCCAATGGTCTTATATACCGCATCGTTCTCCATTAGAATAGACCCCAACTTTATGATTTGTAGGTTTCGAACCAGTTTTTATCTGGACACATATGAAAAGAACATCCAGAATCCAAAATCCAAGAAGCAGTAAATTGATTATTACGTGAAGATCTAGAGAGAAGATCACCCTCATCTCTGTCAGAGCTATCGGTCACGCTAGCTTCATCAGATGTTTTTCCCGTTTCTATCCTCTTTATATCCTCCTTTCTTTATAGTCTCTCTTCATATGACCTTCCTTTTTGCAGTAATGGCAACCGACTTCTGTTTCCAGACTTCCTTTGATTTGATCTTGCCCTTTCCCTTCGATTTTGACCTGCTCTTCTTCCTTGTCTTGTTTGACATAAGAGTAGCAGTGACTTCGTTCGTCTCAAGAGTCTCCTTCCCGTATAGCAGAGTCATAACCAAGTGATCGTATGATCCTGGAAGGGAAGCCAATAGAAGTAGGGCCTTGTCTTTATCCTCGATTTCGACCTCAAGGCTTGGTAACTGGCTTATGATTTGGTTGAACTCGCTGTGATGTTCAAGCTGATCTATGCCTTCTTCCATCTGAAGAGAATACAACTTCTTCTTCAAGAACAACTTGTTCATCAGAGATTTCGCCTTGTAGATACTCTCTAGTTCTTTCCAAACCTCCGGAGCAGTTTCAAGTTCCATCATATAACGCAAAGTGTCATCTGAGAGATTCAGACGAATAACACTTACCGCCTTTTCCTCCATCTCTTCCCACTCTTCATCGTCCATCTTTGCTGGTTTTTTCGATTTCCCTAGTAAAGCCTTAGTCAGACCTTGTTGTATCAGAAGATCCTTCATCCTTCGTCCCCAAAGGGTGAAATTATTCTTTCCATTGAGCCTCTCAATGTCATACTTGACGCTTGACTCATTTTGTGTCATCGTGGTAGCAAAGCCCAAAATGCAGAATAATCTTGTAGGCTCTTATACCAATTTGTAGAAACGAAAATCCATCCACGAAAGCTAGAAAGAAGAAAGAAGCTCAAAAGAAAGAGACAACCAACCACAACACAATGATATACGTGGTTTGACAACGTGCCTACATCCACGGGAGATGAGAACTTCTTTACTGGCAATGGAGAATAGGGTTACAAAAGCTCTCTTTCTCACGCCTCGCTGATTACAAAGCAATCTACGTTTTCCCTTAACCCTTGATGAATCCCCAATCCTAACAATATATATCGAGTCTCAGATAGATGGCACAAATTATCGAAATACCCTTGTACGGATATATATTAAGTCCCAAAAATATTGAATCCCATGTACGGATATCTATTAAGCCCTAGATATATCGAATCCCGGGCCTCAAACCCTACGGGCCTTCAGCCCTTTCGGCTTTTAACGGCCCTCCGAAGTCGTCTTTTTTACTCCACCTTGGCAGATCTATTTCATCAGAATACAGGACATCAATCCTCAACAGTTCGATGAGTGAGTTACTACACAATAAATTTTATGGTTTATATCATAACTACATATAATAAAACTTGGTCCCGGTCCACTCATAAAAATCTATGGATTTTCGAACCCAATTTTTAAGGACATGAAATCTCAAACATGGAGATCATGAATATAAATAAATAAATAAACTTTAGAAAATAAAAATAGTGATTTTATGAAGAGAACATTTGGACAGGTAGTTTCTATTTTTTTTAGATGGACCACCTATTTCCATTCATCTTGAAGATGGATGCTTTATACCTTGGGACCGGATCTTGTAGAGTCCAGCCCGCATGAAACAATTTTTCATAAAACATTATTGTGATTTTCATGATTCCTAATTTTCTGTTGTATTTTCTGTTTGACTGGTACTTATTTGAATTCATATTAGTAAAAGGCAAACTCTATCTTAAGGAGATAATTTCTATGCGGCCACCCCTCATATTGTAGAAATGCAGGCGTGGAAATAAATATATTTTTTAAATATAATTTGATCCTAATTTTAGAGATATATAATCTTTAACATGGAGATCATTAATATGAAAACAAAAATAAATGAACACTAGAAATAATAATTATGTAAAAAAAACATTTGGACCGTTAGTTACAATTGTTTTTAAATAGACCACCTATTTGCATCCATCTTTAAGATGAATGCTTTATACCTTTGGACCGCATATTATAGAAATGTAGTCCAGCCTGCATGAAACAATTTTCCCTGTTTTAATTATATTAGTCCCTACTATCAATTCTTTAAGCCCCATTTGGTTCCCTGGAAATGGGATTCTTGGGAAAATGTGTATCATAAAATTGGTATCTCGTACATTAACAACTGGCAGAGGCCAGCAAGATGCATCTTCACTATTTTGAATGCTTGGAAGATGTATCTTAAAATAGACTATATAAATTTTCGTCCTCGAATGTATTGTTTTTTTTCTATGGAATTGGAAATTGACGAACAATGCTTCTACCAGTCCCTATTCTTAAAAGAGTGTGGTTTGTCTAAGGTTGAGGTCCTAAACAATCAATTTACGGTGTACCTCTAAATAGTGTCTAAACATGACTTTTCAGTAGAATAAATCTTTGCGTTGGCCTGAAAGATACTTAAGTTGAGATATGGTTTTCCCTAATTTTCTAAGGGATTTGGGGTCTCCTACTTTCTAATCTGAATTTGGGGTTTTTCTATGGTCTTTGGGGAATTTTCCAATTTTTCAAATTTTATAGGACTTTTCTAAAGGTTTATCCTATTTTCTAGGATTCATTGGGATTTATCTACGAATTTATTGGAATTTCCTATTTTTTGGTTTTATAGGGATTTTTGGCTATGTTAAGATTTTTTTTGTTTTTATTTTTCTGTGGCATGGCAAATTGACGAACAATGCTTCTACCAGTCCCTATTCTTAAATGGGTGGGGTTTGTCTAAGGTTGAGGCCTTCAACAATCAAAGTAAGGTGTATCTCTAAATAGTGTTCAAAGATGACTTTTTAGTAGAATAAATCTTTGTGTTGGCCTGAAATTTACTTAAAATTGGGAGATGGTTTTCCGTAATTTTCTAAGGGATTTGGGGTATCCTATTTTCTAATCCGAATTTTAAGTTTTTCTATTGTCTTTGGGAATTGTCCCGATTCTTCCTAATTTTATAGGATTTTTCCAAGGGTTTATCCTATTTTTTGGGATTCATCGAAATTTATCTACTATTTTTTGGGAATTTCCTAATTTTTGGTTTTCTGGATATTTTTGGCTATTTTCATATGCTTTTTCTTGTTTTCTCGATTTTCCTTATGATTTATTGGGATTTTTGGATGGGGCACGTATAGGTTGAAGTAAGGTCATGGTTGAAAGTAGATCGATTCGATCCAAGGGTCCAGACTCAGTCAAAAAGTCTCAGAATTTTTTATGTTTTTGGAATATTCGAAATGTTTTTACCTATTTGGAAATTTCTGGTCAGCTGCCCACTACCCCAGGCCCATCGAGTCGCCCCTCACACAGACCGGCACATTCTATGTCACATGCGCCATGCACATCATGCTCAAGGTGGTTCGCCTCGTGCAGCCTGACACGCCTCGTGGCGTGCAGCCACGGCGAAGACAATTTTCGTTTTTTTCCTTCTAAGCTTCTAGTGTTTGCTCTATATATCCGATTCAAGTGATTACTGGACCGTTCGAAAGCTCTCGGCATCTACAGTAGTCTGCGATAGATTTCCACCTTAGCATGGAAATTATGAAAGATATTACCTGATATTTTGATTTCATTAGGTGCTCCCACACCATTGTTGAAGCATCAGATGAAGGTGTCGAAGTATGATGTGCCACCAAGCTACTTCACATCTACGAGACCACACATGTCTGGATACACTAGATCTAGGAATTTGTATCTTTCCAGCTCTTACTAGAGAATGAGACTTTATGTTGTTTACATAGTAAACAATAGTCACATGGGGTCAATGATGTATTCTTGATGCTAAAAATGATGTGCTACTTTACTAAGATTTGCATTCCTTTTTCACTCAATTGTCCTAGTCACATGTGCTACATGTCCAATGAGGATTATGGTGCCCCATTGGAGAATTTTACATGGTTTCTGTAGAGTGAACAACACTTCTTGTCCTTTGCAACGACAAGATATGCCTTCGCCTGCTACCATTGTCCTTTACCGAACATTGTGTGGTACCCTTCATCATGTAAACATCCTCTTGAGATGAGGTTTAGTAACATATCTAGTACGTGTCTAATGTTCTTTAACGCTAGTTTCATCCTAATGTCAACCTTGATGTGTACATCACATTTACCCACAATCTTTAAGGAACTGTTGTTCTCCATCTTTACACAGCCAAAGTCTCCTGCCTGTAAGAAGTAAATGAGTGTCTATGTAAGATAACATGAACTGATGCTTCAGTAATTATAACTCAAGCAGAGTTGCACGTTCGTGATGCAATATTGTTGCACCCATCGCCAAAGTTTTCGACCTCACCAAAATTTTTGGTCACTGCAGTGGGTTTCCTACCATCATTCTTAGCATGGTCCACATTTGGACCTTTCTTGTGCTTTTGAAACTCGTTATTGATGTGCCTATTCTTGTCACAATGAGAACATGTGATGCCCTTCCTCAACTTTGATCTATCTTTATGCTTTGGTCTATTACATTGGTTTTAGTCACTATTTCTGAACTTTCCTCGATTTACAATAAGAGCTAGCAAGTTGGATGAGTCGGAGGAGTTTTTTTCTCGTCTCCTCATTTAGCAGGCTGCTAGTGACTTAACTTATGGTCATTATCCCATCAAGTGGTGAGTTTCTTACAGAGACTACCATAGTCTCCCAACTGTTAGGTAGTGAATTGAGCAGCAATAGAGCTTGTAGTTGATCTTTAAAGGACAACTTCAACATTGTGAGTTAGTTAGTAATGCTATGTACCTTATTTACATACTTTGCAACGAATCCCCTGTCCCTAAACTTCATGCTCACCAATTTTCAGATCAAGAACACCTTGTTTTTTGTGGTCTTTCTCTCATATAAGTCATGTAACATATCCCACAATGACTTTGCAGATGTCTCTGTCGATACATGGTAGAAGACATTTTCATCCAAATATTTTTTGATAGTTCTGAGAGCCTTTCGGTCTAGTCTCTTCCGCTCATTATTGGTCATACCTTCGGGTTGTGTTCTACCCCGTCAATGGGAGTGTTCAAGTCCCTACAATACATGAGATCTTCCATCTTCAACTTCCAAATGATCCAAGTACACCTATTTAGCAATATCATCCTACTCCTGGTCTTAGAATCCATCTTTAATCCACACACACCATTCTTACACACTCCTCTCTTTTTTCACCGTTGCTTAGGGAGATTCACCATCATTCAAGCTCCCATTATCGATCAAAGTTTCATCGGCGGTCAAGGTTTTACTAGTTGTCAAAGTCTCATCGGCGGTCAGGCACCTACCGGTTGTCAACTTGTTGAAGGACAAGCTTCCATTGGCTGTCAACTCATCAGTAGTCAAGCCCCCACTGGCTGTCAAGATGTCACTGTCAATAAAGATGAGTCACCAATAGTCAAAATGGTTCACTATTGGTCATGGTGGTGACCAATTATCCAACGATCAACACTTTCTTTGCATACTGAATACTCACTAACAATCTCTAACGGACGACATATCCCAAAACACTTAGTTGGGTGGTCAAGCAAGATCCAGCCTATAAGGAGGGTTCTTCATTGCTTCTCCTATGACCACTAGCCTCGCTACACCAACAAACTGTTATAGGGATGACCGACGGCAGTGTATCAAAGTCAAGGGGAAAACACGCTCTAACACCAAATTGTTAGGCTCCCTCGATCGAGGCCTCTCAAATTACAAATGTGCCCAGTGGAACCCAATTATAGCACAAAATACACCAAAATGTGTATGTTTGTATGTGTGTGTTGGTGTGTGAGTGGAAAAATAACAAGCAATAAATAATAATTTATTAACACTGAGATTTACGTGCTTCACCTTTTCAGGCTACGTCCACATTAGAAAGAAATCAAACCCACTGATAAAAATAATAGCTGAAATTTTCTTCCAAGAGCCATGCTCTCTTTGGCTTCCCAATTTCCTCCAAAGGATTTTCTCTCTCTAAGTTTTCCTTCTTTAAGGTTCTTCTCTCTCTCAGATGATTTAGATATCCCTGCACTTGAACTTTTTTTTTTTGGTTCTTCTGTCCCTAAGAGAGGATCTTTCTGCCCTATTAGCTTTCCCTCTTTTAGGCTCTTATCTCTCTAAGAGGCTTCTCTTCTTTCTTTCCATCACAAAACAGGCTCAGGAAGAGGCAGCACTTTTCCTGTACGTGTAACTCTCTTCTTTATCCTAAAGAGGCAACCCACACTTTCTTAATCTAGAAAAACCTAATATCTTGACGTGAGTTTCCCATTTATATGGCATCATTGACATGCCTAGCAAGTCATTGGTTTTACCCATAGCTAGCAAGTTAGGGAGTAATAAATATCGGCTGACCAAAATATCGGTAATAAATCGGTTTTATTTCGAAAAATTTGAAAAACAAAATCGGGTTAAAAATGCGGATTGCTAAAAAAATAAGGTAAGTTATAGAATTATGAATATTTTGGATTAGGTTCACAAAAGCGTAGTAAAAAATCAAATATGTAAAAATGTCACAATATAAGATTTTGATTTGCAGTTATTGTATAGATATAATATATCCATTAAACAATAATTGTTTAGCCTTAGTAGTGTCATTAGAGCAGCGTTAGAAAAATCAGATGGTTTGAATTCTAACCCCTCGGTTAACTGGAACCAACCACTGGCCTGTTCAGGTCTCGGATGGTCTTAGTGAACCAGCCAAATATTTTAAAAAAATTCAAAGAAAATGATATTAAATCCCAAAAATAAGGTATTTTATTTGTAATTCATGTTTTTTAATGTTTTCCATCATTTAGGCAAATATTGGAAATTGTTTTGTCCATTAATACTTAGTTTTACATTTTTATCTTTTTTTAAAAAAATTAAAAAATACCTCTAAACACAAACCAATTCTTTAAATTCCATTTTTTAATTAATTTTCAACTTCATTTGGATGTATCTTGTTTAATCATGTTTTAAATATAAAAAAAGGGAGATAATTCTCTATTTTTTTGTCCCTGTGCCCATTTGTCTTTGTACCAATACCTATCCGATATACAATAGGGGACTTGAAATATAAGCTCATTTCATATTTCGAATTCCAGTGGATCACTTTTTTATTCGGAATGAACCTTTTTCGGGGTAGGAAAATTTATTTCAATAGAGCATCCAAGAAATAAAAAAAATCAATCAGAAATCTTGACCAATTTTTGTGGGGCCAAGGAATCTACCTTTTTCACACCCTCTTCTACTTACTTTCTTTTTATTGATTTCAATTTTTCCTGATGAATCTCATTAAAGAATGGAGGCTTTTCATATTTTATTAATTTTTTATAGTTTTATTTTTTAACATTTTTTTGACCTTCCGAGACTTGCCCAGTTAGGTTGGTTGAATCGGCCGGTTTACTGGTTAAGCCAGATGAACTTCTTCTGGACCAATGTCTGGTTAACCATTCCAGTTCGATTTTTTCTACATTGCATTAGAGTAATACTTGACAATTTTTTGTTCAAAAATTCACTAAATCCAGTAACAATGCTAACTCTACTGTCACAACACAAAACATATCGTAGATTTATTGGGAATACAAAATGAAACAACAACAATAATACTAATCACAACAACTAAATAGCAAATAACAAGAATTGTGAACCAAGGTATACAATTATTTCTCAAAGAAAAAAAAAAAAATGCCCTCAATATAGGATTGTAATTAATTAAAAGAAAATGTCCAATGAAATGTTATGCTATATTCAACAATGAAATAAAAAATAAAATATGAAATTAATCAACTTCTCTATAAAATAAAATGTAAAAATTGCACTAAATTCCTAGCTATTGCTTGTTCTCTATAAAGACACTATGGGTTTGTCCAATAAAATGTTATGCTATATTCAACAATGAAATAAAAAATAAATTATGAAATTAATCAACTTCTCTATAAAATAAAATGTGAAAATTGCACTGAATTCCTAGCTATTGCTTGTTCTCTATAAAGACACTATGGGTTTAATGAACTACAAAAAAAAAAAGAAGTTGATTTTTCATTGGTTTATTCTTCTTTTAATTCTACCTATTATTTTGAGATATATGATTGCTTTGATTAATTTTCTTTGGGGCATATGTTGCTTGAATTTTTTCCTACACTTTTTTCAAGGGAACTCAATGGTGAAATATTTGATGGTGTTTTTTTTTATTAAATCAAGATCCTTAATTTAATCCAATTGTTAATGTGCTTATCTATAAATCAAAATTCAATAATATTAATTTAAAAACGAAATAACGTTCTAAGGAAGCAGGTTTTTTAAAAAAAAAAAAAGTTAAAATACGGACTTATATCGGTTCTATTAAAAAAATACGATTTTTTGAAGCTCAGAGTTCTTAACGGATTTTTAAAAATTAGAAATTTTTTGAAAAAATCGCTTTCTAAATGGAGACTTCCCGCATGAGCCCCAATAATTGAGCTAGCTAAAAACGCCCTCTTATATCAGACGGACTTTCCCAACATGATGGGTGGTCCGTGAGAGCACCTTATACTCCACAAAAGCGTAATATCCTTCTCCGCACTATATGAGATTAGTAGTGTGCCATTATAATCTTTCAAACGAAAGCAGGTGCCATCCATTGATTATATTGAACACTAAATCTTTTTCTGCAAAAGTAAACATAATATTGCATTCTATGCCACACAAAGACTGGAATCACAAGCACAGAGTAGCTATACGACATCCATATGTACAAGTACAATCATGATCAGTTCTCAAGCATCCGACTATGTGATATCATAGTCCCCAATCTCGGATTCTGGAATTTTCAATGCCTTCCAAACTGCCGGAGAAGCATCGACATTGTTGTTGGGGTGGTTGGAAATCGTGATCCTCGTCACAGCCATGCACAGAGTCGCACTCATCAGCGACCTTTGCCTTCACAGTTATACCATTGCCACTAATGTTGATGTAGTTCAGGCATCGACTCCAATGATTGTACCACCCAGTGGAGAGAGCGACCACCATCTCATCATCATCGTGGTATTGGTTGTCGCACTCTGAAAGACCACCTCCATCGCCACCCTTGGCAAACCTGTTTATAGTCATTGTGGCACGGGTGCTGCCAGTGATGGGAGGAGAGCAGCGGTACCGAGCATACATCTTTCCGTCCTTGCAACAATCGAGAGTCGTTCTCCCTATTGCAATTTCCAGACTTTCCTTTGAGGTAGCCACTAGGATTACAGAATCCCAAAGGGAATCGGTGAGCTGCCAGAGCTTAGAAGAAGCAACAAGGACATGAAGAAGGTAACCTCTCGGTTTTTCATTCTTCCTCAGTGAAGGGAAGTGTAGGTGTTTCTTGTTGGAGGGAGGAGGAGATGTTTCGAGTGTGAAGGGCAAAGGATTACTTATTTATAGTGGTCCATTAAGACCAACATGGGCTACTATTTTGTTCCTACACTCCCAACCAGCTGTGAAGCAAACTGTTGTGACCTAATAAGCACGGTTTTGCTTTTTCTTGGTTACGATTGAAAATGCCAAAGTTGTAGTCCTCAGCTTGGTTCGGTTAGTACGCATTTTTCTTCTTCGCAATCGAAAATGCAAAAATTTTATTCCCCAGCTTACTCATATATTACCATCTTAAAAACAAACTTAACTATTGTTATTATTCCAATGTGTGCCTTGAATTTAACTCGCCTTATTCCCCTACGAATCCTTACATAACTAGGGTTGTTTGATGATTGGGCTACTACACAATAAAATTAATGGGCTATACCATAACTACATATAATTAAACATGTGATTTTCATCATGCCTACTTATTTATTGTATTTTGTGTTTGACTAGTACTTATTGGAATTCCTATCAGTAAAAGGAGAAACTCTGTCTTAATTATGTTAATCCATACTTTCTATTATTTAGGCCCCATTTGGTTACCTGAAAATGGGAAGGGAAAAGTGTATTCTAAAATTGGTATCTCTTAGAATAGCTTCTCATGTAGATCTAGAAGATGCATCTTCACTGTTTAGATTGCCTGGAAGATCTATCTTCAGAAAAAAAAAAAAAAATTCATTCTATCATTTCTTTTTTTTAAGTAACTATTCTCAATGTTGTGATTATTGTACTTAAGAATTGTTTAGGTCCGTCTTTTTAGTATTGTTCCACTTGAGGATTAAATATTCAACACTTTAGAATTACTGAGTTTGTCTTCTGGTACCTAACAACTAACAAAATTTGAAGCAAAAATTGAAGTTTTTTGTTTTCAACAAATTCAAATATAATATTTAAACTTGCAAATGTGTGGTTCCTTCATTCCAACATTACATTTCACGAAACATTTGCATTCAAACATTAACATCATAATTATAGATATTAAATAATGTAATATTATTATTTCATTAGTGTCTATACTACATTATTAAGCAAGAGTTAAAAAGTGGACACATGTCCCAAGAATAGGAAGGGATCCTAACACTATAGAGATCATGGGTAGGTGGCTTTATTGTGTAAGTCACATTCCCCATCTTTAGGGGAGGAGAGAGAAAGGAAAAGAGATTCCGCACTCATCCTTTAGAGAGAGAGAAAGAGGTGAATTGGATTGTCTTGCCATTTTTTAAGCAAAGCAAATCACACAATAAATAGAGAAAATCAAAAGGATTTGAGATACTATGAAAATTTAGGTATTTTAGGAGAAATATGAGAGGGAGACTTTCATATGGCATAGTAGCATATACTCATAAAAGTACCTAACATTATCCTAGAAAAAATCAAGGAAAGCAAATCACACAATAGGTAGAGAAAATTAAGGGGATTTGAGATAATATGGAAATTGAGATATTTTAGGAGAAAGATCAGATGGAGACTTACGTATAGAATAGGGATTTGACCATTTATAGAGACTGAGAAGTTTTAGAAGTAATTACTCTCCACAAATTCCCCTTCCTTTCTCTTTCCATGACATCCTTTCTCTCTCTATTTCTTTTCTACTACCCATCTCTCTCTCTAGTTGTCTTCTCTCTTCTCTCTCTCTCCACGACTCCCCCTGCCTCTCCCTCTCTCCTCCTACTCTCTCTCCCCCCCTCCTCCTATGATGTTCTTTCTCTATCTCTTTTCCCCAACCATGTTTCTCTCTACTACCTTTCTCTCTTACCTTTAGAACTTCTTTATTTGTTTATTGGTAATAGGGTTGTTTAGAACTTCTCTATTTGTTTATTGGTAATAGGGTTTTATATTTTCGGTTTATGGGTTTTTGGTAAATAAGTGATGTTTAATTTATTGTAGATATTTGAGCATATATGGGAAATTTAGCAAGAAAATAATTTCAAGGTATGATTTAACTTTGTGTGTTATGCTTTATGTTATTGTTCGTGTATTTTTTTTTTTTTTTATTGTGTTTTAGGATTTAATAAATAATTACAAGTATGATTGTAGGATTATTACAATAATTTTTAATGCTTTGAACCTTCATATGCACATTTTTCTTTTATAAAAACTTTAAAGTCCAAAAAATTAAGTTTATCTTTTAGCATAAATATAAAAATTAATTAATAAATAAGATAAATATATAAAAAAATAATAATAATAATAATAGAAATTAAAAATTCATTTTTAACTCTAAGGTGCTAGATGGATCTATTAATATTTCTGTGTGCCTAAAAATTAGGACAAAGTTTCAGGATTGATAACATTAAAATATGGAACCGATGATAAAGAGTAAGAAATATTTAATTATTATAAAATTAATTATTAATAATGATAATATAAATTAATCAAATTATAATTCAAAATAATTAAAATTTAAATTTATAAATATGAAAATTTCAAAAAAAATTATATTGAAAAGAAAAGACTAACTAATTTATTTAGTGAATTAAAAATTATAAATAATATTAGAGGTATTACAAATATGAGGTTTGGATATAAAATGTTTTTAAAGAATACGAAAACATTAAAAATGGTATTTAAAAGTATAAAGCAAAAAAAAAAAACCTAAGATAGTTTAATCTTAGTAGTTTTTTTCCCATATATAATTTGAGCCATATAGAGGGCTTTCCCTCTCCTATTTTTATTGCTTCAAAAGCACCACTACCGTGACACATAAACATGTTGTCCTATATTTTTGAAATTGTATATGAAGTTATATAATTCAACACATGTGAGAGTAGCATGTCCTTTCTTTGGGTTATATGGAGTCAATATCTCTACTTTTTCATCTATAAATTATTTCCACTTCATACAATCCATGTTGCTTGATGAGATCTATGGTTCATAAACATTATTAAGGGCCTATGTAGATCATTTAGTTTCATTTCTCCTATAAATTGTTCACCATTGTTTGAGCTTTAACGCTAGCACTTTGCATGGTTTGTGCATTGATAATTAGATTTCACTATTTCTTTTAAATATTTATTATTGCCTTATGCATAAGGTATTATTAACACCGGCACTATGTAAGGTTTGATAGTGCAACTTAGACCAAGTAATTGGTCATGGCCCGAAGAGATTAAACCAACTTTTGACTGGGGGTATTTTTGGAAATAATTCAAAAAGATATGAAAATATAAAAATAAGTATTTATGGCCAAAGGATTTTTCAATCTTTGCCAAAATAACAGAAAACATAAACAAAACAAAAAAAAATATTCCAAATAAATTTCAAATTTTTAGGATTTTTATTTTCTTCGAATTTTTTAATGTCCCCAAGTTGGACACCCAACTCAGGACAACTAGGGCACAACAAGTGGCCGCGCCCAAGTAACTCATCCGAGTAGAATCTATTAGGCCGATTTTTCAATCACTATTTTTTACCTATAAACCATGCATCTCTCTCTCTCTCTCTCTCTCTCTCTCTCGAATCTCGAACTTCTCTCAAATCTCGAATCTCGAACTTCTCTCAAATCCTTTCTCGGTAGAGTTAATCTCACCCATCTTTCTCTTATGTTACCTTGAGTGAAGAAAATGAAATGACAACGAACTCATACTACTCTAACTTAGTTTGCCTTGGAAAAGCAAGGAAATTCTATGGCAAATGTGTCATTTGTTCTGCTCCATTATAATCTACCTCCTAGGTCCATTTTTTGCTTTTTTTTTCTTTCATTTTTTGTTTTTAGATACATTATGTCCAATGTGTTGAATCACTTCCATTAGAGAGCATTGAATTGTGCTTCTTTGCTGATTTTTTACGTCGTTTATGTTATTATATTGCATAGGTGAGTTTTTGGCATCCTTCACAAAACTAATCTTTTGAATTTCCTATTTTCATGAATTCAAAATTTACTTTCATATTTGTTGACGTTTATTTCAATGAATGCTTCTTATTGAGATTGACAAAGTTTGCATATTTAATGTTGTTGAGATATGTATATTGTATTTTTTATATCTTATTATTTTTTGTTTTGCTTTATTTAGCCTTTGTATTTTTTAAATTTTGGCAACTTACTCTAGAACTTAAATACCTTGCACATTTATAGATATATATTGATTCTCTCCAAGGGATGTGCTTTACACTATTTACAATATCGATTATTTCATCCTTACGTGTGACGCACATATCCAACTAGTTAATATGATATTATAGTATTATTTTCTTACAATAATATTATTATTATATAATAGTGTCACTATTATTATTGGAACAATTATAATTATTTTAGTAATTATATTTTTATTAATATTTGTATGATATAATATCATCATCATCTCCATCATCATCCAAACATTATCCCAATTAATTGTGTTGACTAATTATAATAGTTATAATCTAACATAATATCTTTTACTGTTATTAATATAATAATAATAATAAGAATACCATAATAAAATTTAAACATTTTTATAATATGATATAAACATATTAATATAATACTATAATAAAAATACATTTAAATGATCACTATTTCAATAACTATTTTAAATAATAATTTTAATAATAAGAATAATTATTTTAAATAATAATTTTAATAATAAGAATAATAACATTAGGACCTATACATTTAACTTTGATTTTTAGGAAATGTCAATTCCACCTTATTGGGTGGAATTGACATTTCCTGAAATTTGGTTGAATAATGGACTCCATGTGGAAATGTCAATTTTATCTTCAGAACGAGCAGAACATGTCAGTCTAGGATGTACTCCAAGAGTTCCATTTCCCGATAACCAATGGGGCCCTTAAGGAAAAGTACATGAACATACTATATACTTTAAATACAAGGAGGTCGGAATTACATAAGTCCATCATACTTTAAATTGGGTGATTTTGTGTCATTGAATATACTCAAAGTCCAAAAAACAAAAAACAAATTATTAAACTCTCCATGCCATCGAATTTGTTATCTAATGGCTAGGAATGATTGTGACATCATTGTAACTATTATCAATGGTTTCGTGGTATACATTCCCATTCTTTAATTATGAATAACTAATAGGCTATATTAATTTTCATCTTTGAATATATTGTTATTTTTCTGTGCCCTTGCAAATTGACGAACAATGCTTCTACCAATCCCTTTAAAAGGGTGTGGTTTATCTAAGGTTGAGACCGTAAACAATCAAAGGTGCCTCTAAATAGTGTTGAAAGATGAATTTTCAGTAGAACAAATCTTTGTGTTTGGTCTAAAAATTTCTTAAGGTTGGGAGATGGTTTTCCCTAATTTTCGAAGGCATTTGGGGGTCGTTTGGATACCTGGAAATCCATTACAAAGAAATAAATTACAAGGAAATCTAGCATTTTCAATATTTGGGTATACCTAAAGAGTAATGAAATGAAAATATATTACTCGTCATTTTCCCATATATCAAACTATTACGGGTGGGAAAGCTAAGAAATCAATTACAGGGTGCAACGGGTAATTTGTTTAGGTGTCATTTCCCCAAATCCCTTCGCTGCTAACTCAGCCTCTCTTCTCTGTCCCTCTTCAAGCCTCCCTTCTATGTGCTCTCTCTCTCTCTACAAGCAAGCAGTGCGGGTAACCTCTGTGAGCAAATTTGCTACCTCTCTCTCTCAGAGAAAAATTGTTGTTTTTCTCTCTTTCTCAGAGCAACCTCTCTGACCCTAATCGAAGTCAGCATATGTCTCTCTTACCACGCCAAGTAAGAGCAATTTTCTCTCTCTCTCTTAAAAAATTAGGGGTTTAGCTATTTTTCTATGACAAAAATCTGCCCTAAAAAATTTAGGGCCTTCATTTTTTTTAATGCTCCATAAAAATAGGGTTTGGTGGGTAAAAGATTCTTGCAGCATTAAACATTTTACAAGCCAAAGGGGTTGATTTTAGCAGATAAGATTAGGTTGATTTGGTTTGTTCTATGTTACTCTAGTTTCTATAAAATCAGTAAAGTTATAGGTTAGGTTGATTTGGCTTGTTCGTGTTATTTTAGTTTACATAAAATCAATAATTATGAAAGGTTTCAGAAATCTTGATCAAGGTGTCATCACACAATAGTTATCAATATTTATTTCATAAGGCCAATTATTTTTCTTTTTGAGTTTGGGTAATATGATAATCACGTTTTGTGTGAGGCTATCTCTCTATGGAATTTTTTCTGAGATTTTTGTATCGCTCATCATTTGGGAATCTCTCTCTTGAGTTTTTCGAGCTCTTTTTTTTAATCCTTATATGGGCTCTCTCTCTACAATTTAGGAAATTTCTTTGGAGTTTAGGTTATATCTGATATGAACAATAGTGAATTATTTTGATTCTCTCTGATATGAATGGTGTGATGATGACTTTAATTCCGCATTTCAATAGAATTTTGTGACAAAAAAGAAAGAAATGATAGTTTATAGGCAAGTGTTGGTAAAATGTTGGTAATGTATTTCCCATATTTCTTCTAGACATAATCAAACAGTAGCAATATATTTCCCAGGTTGCATCACTACCCAAACAGTAACAATCCATTTGCATATAATGCATGATGCAGTAATGTATTACGCCAGCAATATATTTCACAAACAATATATTTCCAGGTATCCAAACGACCCTTTGGGGTCCCCTATTTTCTAATCTGAATTTTGCGATTTTCTATAGTTTTAAAGAATTTTTCAATTTTTTCTAATTTTATAGGATTTTTCAAATGCTTTATCCTATTTTTTAGGATTCATTGTGATTTATCTACTAATTTCTAGGAATTTCTTAATTTTTGGTTTTCTAGGGATTTTTTGTTATTTTCATATGACTTTTCTGGTCTTTTAGATTTTTCAAATGATTTATTGGGTTTTTTAGATGGGGTATTCATAGGTTGAAGTAAGGTCATGGTCGAAATTAGATCGATTCGTTCCAAGGGTCTAGATTCTTTCAAAAGGTCTCAGAATTTTGGATTTTTCTAGAATTTTCAAATTTTTTTACCTCTTTGGAGAGCTGTCCACCGCCCCAGGCCCATCAAGTCATCCCTCATGGAGCCCAAAGTGCATTGTGTCACGAGTGCATTGTGTGCGAGGTGGCCCGACGCGCCGTGTGGCATGGGCTTGAGTGATGGCCATTTTCATCTTTTGTCCCCTTTGTTTTACTCTGTAGGTCCAATTCAAGTGATTATTGGACTGTTGGAAAGCTCTCAGAATCTACAGTGATCTAGGATAGGTTTTGAATCATTTTAAGATAATTAAACTGGGTTTAAGTGTGCTAGGGTCTTCCAAGGATTTTGCGGTCATTTGGGTTCAAAATCAAGCCTTTTAGGAATTACCTTATCCAGTGGGCTGCTAGTGACTTGACTTATGGTCATTATCCATCAATTGCTAAGTTGCTTACGAGACTACCATGGTCTCCCAACTGTTTGGCAGTGAATCAAGCAACATCATAGCCTATAGCTGATATTTTAAGGACAACTTCATCATTGCGAGTTGATTAATAATGCTTTACATATCACTTACTGTTGTACAATGAATCCCTATCCATGAACTTCATGCTCACTAATTTTCAAAACAAGAACACCTTATTTTTAGCAATCTTTCTCTCGTACAAGCCATGTAACTTACCCACAATGACTTGGCAGATGTCTCTGCTGACATGTGGTGAAAGACATTTTGATCCAAACATTTTTTGATAGTTTCGAGAACCTTTCAGTCTATTCTCTTCCACTCATCATTGGTCATACCTTCGGGTTGTGTTCTACCCTGTCAATGGGTGTGTACAAGTCACCATAATGCAGGAGTCATTGGTGCTTATGGAGATTCACCATCGTTCAAGCTCCCATCGTTGATCAAGGTTTCATCAGCGGTCAAGGTCCTAGTCAAGGTCTCATTGGCAATCAGGCTCCCACCAGCTGTCAACTTGTTGGCGGTCATGCTTCCATAGGTTGTCAACTCGTTGGAAGTCATGCTCCCACTGGCTGTCAAGGTGTCACCATTTGTAAAGATGAATCATTGGCAGTCAAGGTGACTCACTATTGCTTAAGGTGGTGACCAACTATCTATCGATCAAGACCTTCTTTGCACAATGGACACTCACTGACAATCTCTAACTGACAACATGTGTTTAAACACTTTGTTGGGCTATCAAGCAAGATGCACCCTATAAGGAGAGTTCTTCCTAACTCCTCCTATGACCGCTAAGCTTGCTATACGGACGATTATAGGATGATCGATGGCGGTGTATCAAAGTCAAGGGAAAGCGCACTCTGATACAACTTTGTTAAGCTCACCGGGTCGAGCACTCTCACAAATTTACAATTGCGAGCAGCGAAACTCAGATATGGGGCACAATACACGAAAATATTGTTGAAATTCTATGTATGCTTTGATATAACGTTGTAAGTTTTTGGATAAGGCACTGATACCACTGATAATTGAAAGCACGCACTCACTTTCTTTCTTGGAGAGATGAACACAAACACATTCATAGGTTCCATGTAACTATATATCGGTTTCCTCTATAAGTTGCTTATATCTACAACCACAGACACACAATATTTCAATACATGGCACACATATATATAGGCGTTTACAACAAAACTACCCATTAACCACATGTTGGATAACTACCCATTACCTACATGAAGAGAGAGATAACTACCCATTACCTACATGAAGAGAGAGATAACTTCCCACTATCTTAACTACCCATGCGTTGCACTTTTACAAAGAGAGATAGAGATAACTTCCAACTATCTTAACTACCCCCACATTCCTATTTTTTTACAACATCTTTAACACTCCCCTTGGATGCAAAATTTCACCTTTTTCTTTTAAATTTCTTGTTCTTGTTTTTCTTAATTCTTCTTCTGCTTCTTGCTTCTTTTTCTTTTACTTTTTTTTTTGCTTCTTCTTCTTCTACTTGTTTCTTACTGCTTCTTGCTTTTGCTTCTTCTTCTTTCTTCTTTTTTCTTTCTTCATTCTTCTTCTTGATTTTATTTCTTTCTTCTTCTTTTGTTTCTAAAAAACGCATTTCTATTTTTTTTTTCATGCATTCTCATTGCATCATCATGCTTTTTTATGACATGACAAACTAGGACTTCAATGTCCTGTTTTGCTTAACACAATTTCTTTTTTATGCCTTCTCATGGCATCATCATGCATTTTCATGACACGACAAACCAGGACTTCATTGTCCTGTTTTTCATCTTTTCAAAAGTCATTTTTCATATGCCTACACTAGGCATGGATTTCCCATCATGTCTTTCCATGGCATGACATACCAAGACAGCGGTGTCCTGTTTTTCTTTACTTGCCCCAAAAATAAGTTTCATTTTTCCTATACCAATATAGGCATGAATTTCCCATCATGCCTTTCCATGACACGACACACCAGGACTGTGGTGTCTTGTCTTTTTTTCTTTCCTAAAAATCATTTTCCTTTTTCTTATGCCTAAATAGGCATGAATTTCCCATGAGGACTACTCTTGTTCGCCTTTCAGATTTTTTTTTAAATCTCATTTTCTAATTTCCCATGAGGACTACTCAGGTCCCCCTTTCAGAATTTATATTTTTTTAAATCTCATTTTATGAAAACCATTGCAAAATAACAAAACCAATAGCTCTCCAATTTTGTTTCCCCATTTTCTTTAAAATTTCCATCTTCTTTTTCCAAGAACATCACAATTAAGAATTTTCTTTTTCTTTCCTTTTTTTTTTTTTTTATTGCAAATCATTTAAGATTTTAATTAAATTTTTTTTTTTTGTTTTTTTGCTTTTTTTTTTCAAAATCACCTTTCTGTTCTTTTTTTTCAAGACTTAAACATTGTTTTCATTTTAATTTTCCAATGCTCATAAAATTCAACTTTGAAAATTGAAATCAATAGTTAAAAAATATTTTGACTACTATGGTGGGCCATATGAAATAAAGCAAGAAATTAAATAAAGAGATTTTAAATTTTTATCACCTTTCCCTTGAATTTTGTTTCTGACCTGCTGGTTTAAATTTCCACACCAATTTCTTTGACGTGTGATCTTCTTTTTCTCGTTTTTTATAACCCGGGCTCTCCAATGCCTATATTTTTAGTAACCTGGGCTCTCCAATGCCTATATTTTTGGTAACCTGGGCTCTCCAATGCCCATCCTCAACTTCGCCTATCCACAGCAATGCCTATCTTTTCTTTTTTCACAACTTGGGCTCTCTTCACAACCTGAACTCTGATACCATATTGAAATTTTATGTATGTTTTGATATTCTGTTGAAAGGTTTTGGATAAGGCACTAATACAACAGATAATTGAAAGCACACACTCACTTTTTTTCTTGGAGAGATGAACACAAACACATTTATAGGTTATGTACAATTACATATTGGTTATCTTCATAAGTTGCTTATATCTACAACCACAGTCACACAATATTTCAATACATAGCGCCCATATATATAGGCATTTACAACAAAACTACCCACTACCCACATGTTGGATAACTACCCATTACCTCCGTGAAGATAGAGATAACTTCCCACTATCTTAACTACCCGTACATTCTACTTTTGCATAAAGACATAGAGATAACTTCCCACTTTCTTAACTACCCCCACATTCCTAGTTTTTTGCATCATTTTTAACAAATGTGTCTGTGTGTCGAAAAATAACAAGCAATAAATCAAATTAAATAAATAATAATTAATTGATACTAAGATTTACGTACTTCACCTTTTCAGATTATGCCTACGGTAGAGAAAGAAAAAATCTACTATTAAAAATAATGGCTACAATTTTCTTTCAAGAGGGAAGCTCTCTTTGGCTTCTCAACTTCCTCTAAAGGATTTTGTCTCTCTAGGTTTTCCTTCTTGAGGTTCTTCCCTCTCTCAGATGATTTAAATCTTCCTACACATGAACTCTCTTTCTTTCTTTCTTTCTTCAGTCCCTAAGATCTTTCTTCTCTAATAGGCTTTCCCTCTCTTAGGCTCTTCTCTTTGTAAGAGGCTTCTCTACTTTCTCTCTCTCCATCACACAAGAGGCTTAGGAAGAGGCAGCACCTTTCTTGTAACTGTAATTCTTTCTCCACAAGAGGCATTCTCCACAAGAGGCAAGCTTAAAACATGGTGCTTTAAACAATTAATCTGAAAGTGCTTCATTTTCAATCCATATTGAAAACCCATGTTCTAAGTTACTCCAAAATTACATCATTACCACAAAAAGGAGAACTGGTACCAGAGCTGAGATAAGACTCTCATAAAAGAGTAAATAGATGAGGGGAACTTCACTGCTAATGGACTCCCAAGTCGTAATTCATAAAATGGTGTCTAGGACTGTCCTAGGTCATATCTTGACATTAGTTTCTGGCCAATCCTTCCTACACGCAAAGAGATGTTCAATCAAGCGCTCATTGACTTTTCTTCCACTTAGATGCTTAACGAGTAAGTCAAAAGATTATGTGGTCCATAGCCCTTCCTACATAATACATAATGAGATTGTGCATTCAAGAGCTCATTGACTTTTACCTGACTTCTATTTAGAGGCTTAAGAACTAAAGCCAAAAGGTTATGCTCCCTAGGGAACACCTTGTGGGTTCACTCCTTTGGGTAAAAACCTGGTCTAGGAGTATTTTATGACCCCAAATTTTGATGATGTAACCACCTCTACCTTGCGAACAACCCAACCCCCCCTCCCCCTAACCACCTAAAAAATAAATAAATAAATAAAGAATTCCTAAGCACTCTCTATGTACGTAAAGAAAATAGCATCCTGAGATTGAATGGAGACTATCCAATTTTTTGATAGCTAGATCCATTGTTTCCTTTAACATATTCATATGTGGGTTACTGGATTCTGGAATAAGTGTACAGTGTTCTCCTGCAGGGGTACACTTGATGCCCTCAAAAGTAAAATGCTAATAGCTGAAGCTACTTTTGCTTGCCATGCCATGAAGTTCACAATCCCATAGTTCATCAGCCTTAAATGGTGCCCTAAATTCCCATATTCTAAAGATGCCAGATGGAGTCAAAAGTTTTATTTGGATGCTCATCGGACTTAAATGGCGCAATAAAATCTGCACGAATAGGACTGACTCTGATGATACTGATTCAAACCTTAGTTATCGGGAGTGCCCAACTAGGGTGACGCTCCTTCTCTGGGACCCAGCTCAGTCGTTCCGTGGCTCGAATGTCATCTAGAAACTCTTCCCAACTTTTTGGGAGCTCGCTCTTAATTTAGGATTCTTGATCCCATTCACAACGGTACTCTCTCCCGCTACTGTACGAATCTCACTCCTACTGTCCCACGGAATGCGTTCCCAAACAAATTAGATCCCCGCTCCCAGAGTTTTAGGATCGTGATTCCTACGTTCCCGAATCTCTATCCTTAGGGAGGATCCCACTATGAACAAAAACAGAGGCACCCACTATTAAAATAGTAGGGTTATCAGCTAAAAAAAGCGTTGAAATTGGACCTCTAGGACTCAAAGCAGCTATTCTAGCCCTAATTCTAGATGGGTAATTTTTGGGTACTCCATTAAAAATGTTAATTTGCCTTTTCAATCCTTTACAGAGGTTTTTCATTTGAATTAAATTCATCAAGGCCAACTGAATTCGTCAAGGCCAACTTTTATAACATACCTGCAATCTCCTTGAATATTCAGGCTTCTATGGTTTCCCTATAAAATTGACAGCGTCCCATTTGATTTTTCTGCGCCTTGTTTAAGTTTTTCTAAAAAATAAAGGTCTTGAACTCTTCTCCTTCTCTATCAAAGATATGACCAAGCTTCACAACCATGGAGTAGCCTGCAATCCACTGAATAATTTTTCATCGAAGATTTTAGCCATTTTCATAGCTTGTTTGGCCTTTTGGAGATCGCCATGGAGGTCCCCAATTGCTAGCAAGCGAGGTTGAGATGGATATGTAGATTTTTGTTGATGTTGTGCTTTCTGAGGAGAGTGAAAGATCACTCACTGTGAAGTTAGACAATTGTGTTCATGAAGTTAGAGAGAGAGAGGGGTGCGTTTTGGCATACGGGTCCATTGGATTAAGGGTACGGAGGTTGAAGAGGTGGTGAATGTCTGATCAAGAGAGAGAGAGGGAGAGAGAGAGAGAGGTGTTAAACTTTTGAATCCTCCAGAAAAATTATTGTGTATGGATTGATCATCAAGAATATACATAGTCCTTTATATATATACATTTAATCAGTTATTGATAATAATGAACTAATCTAGTCTTATCAAGAGAGATATCTACATCAAATACAAGATAACGTAAAATTAAAAACACTCCTCAACTATTTCTATCTCCTCGACTATCTCTATCTCTACACTCCCCCTCAAACTTAGCTTGAGTGAACATCATCAGCTTGTCAACGAGATAGTCATGACGAGCACGAGTCATTACCTTGGTAAAGATATCTGCAAGTTGTTGTTGGGAGGTAATATATGGGAGTGTAACTTCTCCGGCCAGAAATTTGTCACGAATGAAATGACGATCAACTTCTAAGTGCTTTGTATGTTCATGAAACATTGGATTTGACGTAATAGGTATGACGCTCATATTATCAGCATACAATGGTATAGGAGTTCGATGAAGAATATTGAGGTCCTGTAAAAGGACTCTTAACAAGTAATTTCACTGCAAGCAGAGGACATTACTCGGTATTCGGCTTATGTAGAAGATTTAGATACAGTTTGTTGTTTCTTATATTTCCATGATATCAGAGAATCTCCAAAAAAAATACACCACCCAGTGGTTGAGCGTCTAGTATCGGGGCATCCTACCCAATCCTCATTAACATAGGCTCGTAACTGGAGAGAAGAGTTAGAAGAGAATAATAAACCTCTATGGTATGTACCTCGTAGATAACGAATAATACGATGGACAGCAGAGAGGTGGATGCAACGAGAATCAGCAACAAATTGGCTAACGATCTGAACTGCATGAGAAATATCTGGACGAGTCATAGTGAAATAAAGTAGACTCCTAACCAATTTCCTATAAAGAGTAGAATCCGGAAGTTTGTCTTCATCATCCTTTCTATATTTTACATTCACCTTCATTGGTGTATCCACTCATTTCTCATCAGATAAGTTGGCCAGTTTGATCAAGACTTTGGTGTACTTCTTCTGGTTAACTATGTATCCATTAGGGGAATAATAAATCTCCAGCCCAAGAAAATAAGTTAACGGACCCAAACCTTTCATTTTGAATGGTTGACAGAGAAGCTCTTTCAAGTATCTGATATTATCCAGGTTGTCTCCTGTGATGAGAATATCATCAACATATAGGAAAAGAATTGTTATTCCTGAAGAACAATGATGAGTAAATAGCGAATAGTGATGAGCACTTTGTTTCAACCCAGCATGTAGAACGACCTGTCGAAATCGTTCAAACCAAGCTCTTGGAGCTTATTTTAAACCATACAAGGATTTTTTCAAATGACATACCATAGATTTATCATTGCAATAATCAGGAGGAGGTCGCATATATACTATCTCTTTCAAATGTCCATTGAGAAATGCATTTTTCACATCCATTTGAGATATAGTCCACTGCCAAATAACAGAGAGGGTAATTATGGTTCGTACAGTAGTCATTTTAGCAACAAGAGCAAACGTTTCATCGTAGTTTATACCATACGTCTGTTTGTAACCTTGAGCAACTAATTGTGCTTTATATCGCTCAATCCTTCCATCAGATTTAAGCTTCACAGAAAAGACCCATTTACTGTCAATAATAGATGAGTGAGGAGAACACAGAACAAGATCCCATGTATCATTTTCAACAAGGTAATGATTTCTGCATCTATTGCCTCTTTCTAACAAGGCATAGTCAAGGCTTGCTGGTATGAAAAAGGAATATCCATCGAATCTAAAGTGGCAAATAATGATCTAGGGAGTAAACAGAGATCTAGGTCTTTAGAAGGAACCTCAATTGTATCAAGAGAAATAAACAAAGCTTTAAGCTGTAGTGAAAATTCAAAATCATCAAGGGAGAAGCCATATCAATCAGGTGGGTGAGGTACAAGTAAAGAACGTCGCAACTTAGTAGATCTATCAATATGAGTAGGAAAAGAATCACTTACAAGTAGGGTGAAGGTTTGACCTTACTCTGGTTGGTGAGATGGAGTGTGCGTAGATTGGTGTTGTTGGCCTTGCTGTTGAGGCACTAAAAGGTGTGATGGTTTATCAGTAGAGAAATATGCAAAGAAAAGAGCAAAGGACCCTGAGGATTTTGCAATTGAAGAGTAATAAAATATGCTTTTCAAAAAGACACAATTGCGAGAAATACGTATACGATGAGCTGTTGGATCATAACATAGAAACCCTTTTTGGTTGGGACAATAACCCACAAGTTACTGCTTGAACCGAAAATTTTGTTCGTTCATGCTGAGGAAGATGAACGAAACATACACACCCAAAAACATGCAAGAGAGAATAATTAGGATGAACATCAAATAATGAATAATATGGAGATTATTTATGTAAAACCAAGGATGGGAGGCGATTTATGAGATAAATAGCTATTGATGTAGCTTCAACCCAAAAACTATGAGGAATACGAGAGTCATGCATAAGGGTCCACACAACTTCTAAGATAAGACGGTTTTTCCTTTCAGTTGTTGTGGAGTATATAGACAAGTTTTATGTGATTGAATACCCTGTGTTTTCAAAAAGTCTTGAAAATCATTTGATAAATATTTTCCCCCGGAGTATGACAATAAGATTTTTACTTTGGTATTAAACTGAGTTGTAATCATGGATAAAAACGTTTTAAAATGGGAAAACACTTCTTATTTATGGCGCATAAAGTATATCCAGATATATCGTGTACAATCATCACTAAACAAAACAAAATACTTATATCCCATTCTGGATAAAGTTGGAGCAGGACCCCCACACATCACTATGAATGAGATAGAAAGGTGCAGTTGTTTTATCTACTCGAGTCAGAAAAGGCAAACTGGTGTTGTTATTCGAATAACAACTAATACAAGATTTATTAATAGAATTCAAATCAAGTGCTTTGTTGGGCAATGAACCAGAACGAAAAAAAGTATCTAATTTATTTGCATTCGGATGACCAAGTCTCCGATGCCACATATGTCATTGTTTATTGGAAACAAAAAAATCATAATTCGATGGAGAAATGAAGGAAGCATCATGGTTTGATTTCTCAAACTCCAAGGCAAAGAAACGACCAATTCTATGCCCTTCCCTGTCACTCTCCTAGTGCGTTGGTCTTGTAATAGACAACCATCACGAGACAATTGAACATTGTAACCATCATCAACTAGTTGTCCCACAGATATTAGATTAGCAATTAATTTAGGAACGAAGAGGACATTATGTAAATGAAAAGGTGTACCACAGGAGATAGAAAGTGAAAGATTATCAGTACTAATAATATTCAGTTTCTCCCCATTAGTGGAGAGAATTTGACTATTACTATGGTATGATTTAGTAGATACTAGACTTGTGTGCACTCCAATCATATGATTAGAGGCACCTGAGTCAATAAACCAAAGGGGATTTATACTAGGGGATAGGTGAGAGTTCATGCCAGACAAGCCCATAACAGAGAACGCAGAAGAGAGCCGTAAATATAGAGTTTTGTACGAACTGTCGAATATCATTTGATGTCTGGGACATTGTCATATTTGGGTCATGAATAGTGCTAGATGGAGGGGTATCTACCTTTAGTCCCTTGGAAGCATCATTAGCATCTTGGTATGCCCTGTACAAAGGTTTTTGTGTATCAAATGCCCGGTTGCCTCGTCGAGAAGGATTTCGACATTCTGTAATGATATCTCCAGTACGTTTGCAAAAAGTACAAAAAAATTTCTTCTTACACTGAGATGCTATGTGACCATATTCTTTACACTCATAACATTGCAGCAAATATAGATCCTTTTGTGATGATGGTCCTCTAGCCCGTTGAGCTACAAGTACAGACTCTATATCCTTTTTTCCCTCAATGGTGGCTTGGGTCGTGATTTTTCTTTCCTCACGAAGTAATTCAACCTGAAAATAGCATCCATATTTGCTATTTTTTTACGATTCAAACTATTGGCTCGAACAATCTCATAGTTTGAGCGCAATTTCATCAAAAACTACATCACCTTCCTGTCACCATTTTTCTCCATTAAGCTCTGAATGCAACAAGCACTAGTGATAGCCTTCAAGTTTACATATTCATATTTTGTCCACAAGTTCATGAAACCAGCATAATATTCCTGAACGGTTTTCTCCTCTTGGCTATAGGAAAACGTATCATACTCGATTTGGAAGAGTCTTGCAAGATTTGAATGCTAATAAACTTTTTCCAAATATTCTCATATTTCTTTAGTAGTACGGAAGCCTCTCATTGGCCTTCCAATATCCAGATCTAGAGAGCCGAGGATCCATAAGATAATTTTCGCATTGTTAATCTTCCATTGTTGGGTATCTTTAGTATTGAGTGTTGCCGGTTTAGGTTCAGTGCCATCAACATACCACCACAAACCTTTCCCTTCAACAAAAAATTGAAAATGTAACCGCCAATCGGGATAATTTTTCCCATCAAGTTTTATAGCCAATACATCTCCTTTTTAGAAGCCATGTGTAAATTGTATCAGAACTCACAGACGTGATCAAGAATTTGGATCTAGTAAATAATTCATGAACATAAAAAAGAGTTTTGATATAATATGGTCCCTATGGATGACTTCCCTTTTGTTTTAAAAAAAAGCGCAAACAGATAATCTTGGCCTTGACCTAGTCCGTAACCTGCTTCACTAATGCTGGTGGCAGCCTGCGAAACCCTAATGCTTAGTTCATTCTCCTACAAATCAACGATGTCCAGAAGAAAGAAAACCAGGGAAAGAAAATGTAACTTTGGGACCAACTGTTCGAGAAGGTGAACATGTCTTTGGGGTGGTTCATGTATTTGCCTCTTTCAATGACACATTCGTGCATGTCACTGATTTATCTAGGAGAGGCACTCGTTTGAGTTACAGGTGGGATGAACGTTAAGGTTGATAGGGATGAATTGTTCCCTTATGCGGCTATGCTTGCTGCTCAAGATGTTGCACAATGATGCAAGAAGCCTTTCTCTCTCTCACTTGATAGGTATTTCAAGAGCTTCAAGAGCCCAAATAAAAGCACGTAACAAAATTCCAAGTGGTCTTCTCACCCCTTGCTTGTAAATCCTTACTGGTTCTTCCCCGTTGAGAGGTAGAGGTGCGTGATTAGAGAGAGGCAGAGGTACGTGTAGAAAAAAAACCACATGGCCACACGATCAGGAGAAACTAAGCTTTGATACCATGTTAAACTTTTGAATCTTCTAGGAAAATCATTGTGTATTGATTAATCATCAAGAATATACAGAGTCCCCTATACATATATGGCTAATCAGTTATTGATAATAATGAACTAATCTAGTGTTATCAAGAGAGATATCTACATCAAATACAAGATAACATAAAATTAAAAACTATCCTCAACTATTTCTATCTCCTCGACTGTCTCTATTTCTAAAAGAGGACAGGTGAAGATTGGCTCCAAGTTAAGCGGAACGTGATTCAACCTTGAATGGAGCTCGATCCATTCCAAATAGAAAACAAAATGGGGATGCAACTCAACTTTAAATGGGATCACATTCCTGTTGTCTATGGGAGTGTAATCCTAATGAGCATGGGAACACGATTCCATTTACATGGAACGCGTTCTCGTTAAATAAGGATCTCGATCCCAATGTATTGGGAACGTGTTCCCTGTTTATACGGGATTTCGATCCGCAACTTTTACCTTCGCCGGAACTCAATCCGGAGCTTTAGGCAGCCCTCGATCCAACGCTCTGGCTCCTGGAACTAGAGACGGTCCTGCTCCTTCTCCCGGTAACTATGATTCAAACAAGGAATCACTTTCACTATAACCTTCAATAACTACTTATTTGCAATTGAATGCTAAATCGATGCCTTTGATTCATCTGATCTCTTATTATAGAGGAGTCCATTGCACTTGCAATCCCCTCTTAAACTTTGAATATGACAACACATGATACATTTCCTATCAGTCTCAAATAAAGTCCACAACTAGAACTATTTCTATGGTTTCGTAAAAATAGCATTATTCTTTTTTGGTAATTCAAGTGCTACTGTTCAGATTGACGCCTGAATTATAGGGGGAAAGTACGTGACAATTTTTCAATTCAATAAATCCATTATTTTGGAACATGGCCTATAAATTGAAGGCAAATGCAATAATATTTCATCCAAACAAAGATGGAGTTATCAAAGTTGTCAAATAGATGCTTTGGCCTCACCTTATGCCTTCTCTCAGTTTATACTTTTGCACAGACACCTAACCCCAGATTCAAGGCTGTGAATTTGGGAGGGTGGTTGGTTGTAGAGGGATGGATCAAACCATCTCTTTTCGATGGGATACCCAACAAAGATTTGCTGGTTCGAGTGACCCTCCATGCTGTCTCTCTCTCTCTCTCTCT
>NW_006498549.1:3921227-3933064 GCF_000471905.2 Amborella trichopoda | reverse complement strand
TCTCTTTGGTACAGAGCGAAGTTGAAGAGTAGTGGTTCGAGTATGGATCTTCTTCTCTCTCTTTTCCGATGCCACAGAATTGGCAGCCCTACCACCAAAATGCCGTTTCTCTCTTTTCACCATTGTTTGTATCCTATAAATACTTCTGGAGGCGCAATTGCGATTGGTTGCGTAGTAGGTTGCTTAACAGGGTTGTGCCCCGTGTGCGCCTGACACACGGCATCAAGTATGCCTTTAAATTTTTAAAAAAAATTCAAATTTTCTCCTAGCAGTTGAAATCCCCGAGTCACTTTCCGCAAGTTATCGCTTGCCCGAGTCACTGTCTGCGATTTATCGCTACGAGCTGGCCTGGTTCTCTCTAGACACGAGCGCTTCCGGTTCTCTCTTGACATAGGCGATTCTCTGTGTTTTACTGAAACCAGCACCCGCGACTTTTCAAACACTGCTTACAACCATTCGATGTGAAATCTGATAGCTTGGGTGTATCACAAATTTTGAGAAAAGTCCTTTTGAATTTTGAGCTTGGTCAATGAAATAAATGCAACCACCCAATTTCACATCCAATGGTCAAGATTAATTGTGACCACCTTGTACCAAGGGAAAATGGCCTCATCACCCTCTTTCCTTATTAATATTAGTATTATAATATTATAATGTGATAATATTTTACTATAATCATTACATATAGGGTGCGGTTTCTATAAGGTTGCAACCTTAAACAATCCAATTACGGTGCACCTTAAAATTTTATTATAACATGTAAATTTGTTATAAAAAATACTTAGCATTATCCTAAAATCTATTTCGATGCTTAATTAGAAAATTTTAAATTTCAAAAACGGTTAAAATATAGTAGATCTATAAATATACAAAAATCTGGAAAATAGACAGTCTTGATAATGTATTGCAAGATACACTATTCTGTGGACTCAAAAAGGTTTTTTCCATATTCATGCATCTTGATGTCGAGATGATCGATTGGAGGGTTTTCTCAATATTAAAACAACATTTTCGATAGATTTTTGAGGTGCATCTGTGACTGTATTTTAAGGTTGCAACGTTATATAAACTTTTCCCTTGCGTATAATATCATTATATTTTTATTCTACTCTTATGTTATTGTCAAAATATTTGAATATCGTATTATGTGAATAATAAAAAAGAATACATTATTAATATTTGTTAATATATAATTAATAATTAAATTATAATTATAATTATGATATTACTGTATAATAATAATATTTACATGTATTGTTTTAGAAAAATAGTGATCATTTAAATATTTTTTATCATAATATAAAATTATTATCTTAAAATATAAATATCATATTATATTATTACTAAAAGATTTGTTATTTTTAATGGAAAAAATTTATATGGAGCCGAGGCTCTAAACAATCAAATAAGAGCCTACATCAAAGATTTCTCTAGAAGAAGCTGTTTTGATGTCCAAATCGATCATCTTGACATCAAGATGAATGGACATGAGAAAAAAATAGATTCCAAATTTTGAAAATAGTGTATTTTGAAACGCATTTTCGGACCATCACTTTTCAAGATTTTTTAGTTTTTATAGATTTGCCGATCTATACTATTTTTGTAGCTTTAAACTTTATAAATAAAGATGAAAATATATTCCAAGTTTAAAAACCACATTTCCTGATACTATTTGAAGGGAGGCTCTAATTTAATTCTTTAGAGCTTAGGCTCTATACAAACCGCACCCATTTTTAATATCATAATCCTATATTAATCTATTAATAATCTTCATTGTTAAACATTATCAACAACAGTTAATATTGATACTATTATACTACAATGATATGATTATAATATTCTTATAATATTTTCTTAATATAATAAAAAATTAAATTAAATACTAGAGTTATGATATTACTGCGTATATATAATATTTATGTATATTATTATCATTGTTATTTTGAAATATTTTCTCGGTTGAATATAATCGTCTGAAGACACTTTCCCTTTGGAGCCTCCCAAAATTTCATATTCCAAAAAAAAGGTCCTCCAAAATAGGTCTTCTACCCTATGGAGTAGGCGTGTAATATAAAACCGTGGGAGCATAGTAAAGTTTGTTTCAAAAGAAAATACGATATGAATAAGTTAGAGAAGAGATGATCAAAATTCTCTCTCCAGATCTCTATCTGATTGAACGATTGGAGGATTCTTTTGAGCCAGCATCAATATCTTTAGGACACTCATTCATCTCTCAAGATCAAGATCAAGATCAAGATGAAGAAACGCGTGGGCACCAAGTTTTCAATTAACAACACTCTATCTCTCTAACTTCTCTCTCTAATACCCACCCGTGTAATAAAACTCCAACTCATATCCTATACGATCAAACCAAACCTATATCTGTTTTTTCCGGTCTTTTTCTCATAAGAAAGTCATACGGGAATTTAGAGAGAGAGGGAAAACAGTCAAGAATTCTCTACATCTAAGGTTTGTAGATTTGTTTCCTTTTAATCTTAATTCTGTTTTTGTTAATTGAGTTCGCCACCTTATAATCATTATTGTGGGTTTCATTTTATTAATTTTTCATCAGAATATTTTTCAGGCCCATATGCCATTGTTTCTTGGGTGGTTCTCTCTCTGTTATGCTGTTTCTTGAATTTATGGAACTGTGCTTTTTTTCATCTCATTTCTTCAAAAAATTTCAAGATTATTGAGCAAATGGGTTTTCATTTTCTCTTTGATGCTTTAATTCGTCAACAACTAAACTCTACCTTTTCGACAGTTTTTTTGTCCAATTGTTTAACCAGAAAAATGACTTTTTATCTTCTTCTTCCCTGTTTATTTTTGTGGTAGAGAGAGAGAGAATGAAGATCTTGACTCTCTCTCTAGGTACACACCCTCTCTCCCTCACCCGTTATCTTTTAGTGTCTCTCTCTCTCTCTTACCTGGTAATGTTCATTCTATGGGTTATTTTTTTTGACAAGAAATGTTCATTCTATCCAACAGGTATTGTTTTCCTCTAAAGAATCAAGAGATGATGGGTTCTCTATCTGGCCACTTGCCTGATGAGCCAGTAGAAGAAATCCTTGTGAAGTTGCCTGCATTTTTCATCCCTAGCTTCAAGAAAGTCAGCAAATCATGGTACACCCTCCTCTCCTCTCTTTGTTTCGTACACCTCCACTCCCTCACACCTCATTCTCCCTCCCAACCTTTTGCACTCTTCCACCCATCCTCCCACAAAATGTCCCTTATTTTCACCATCACACTCAAACACGATGAAAACATCATGCAACTTGGTGAAGTACCCCATAGCTCTTCATGGATGCCAAGAAGTATCAAATGTAGCAATGGCGTACTTTGCGTATTAACAAACAGGGGTGCCTTCTGCCCCTGCAACTGGCCATCCACCTGCCTTCCGCTCATTCATGGGCTGCGTGTAGAGTATTTTGGATTCTATTTCAGGCCCCAAACTTGCAAATTCAAGGTGTTGGCAGTGTTGGCAATACTCTCAATGAGAATTATTGGACATCACGTGGTCTTTGACTCATCAATCGAAAAATGGGAATTCTTCGACAACATTGAGCCAATCAAACCTCTAATCTCCAGCTCTCTAGAACTCAAAACCATCGGACCTACATGTTACAACTACAATAACTTCTACATCCCGTATGATATGAACTTGATTGCGTTTGACATGGTGAAAGAGGAGGTAGAGATCATACCAAGACAACCAAAGTTGCTAGGTTGGAATGGGATGGTCATGCTTCTATCGCAGTTGTCAGCCGTAGTTTGGAACAAAGGTTGTGGGCTCTAAGAAAAGAGAAGAAATGGGAGAGGTGGTGGATGCAAATTTGGGGGACTTGGGACTCAAAAATGTAAGTGAGAATTGTAATCCATTTCCAAAAGTTGTAGTTGGGAAGGATATATTGATGGGTTATGGTGATAAGATGTTAAGTTATGGGATTGAGAGGTGGGAGGTTGAATGGCTTGTTACCAAGTGAGGAGGGATTATCTAAGGGTGATATCCTACAAAGCCACTTTATTCGCTTGGGAGTATGATGATTGGTAAGAAAGGATAAGGGAGTAAAGGCGGAAAGAAGAAGAGTCTTGCTCAATCATGCCCAACTAGAAAGTGAAGAAGACGTCATCCATCACATGGCTCACTATAGCTTTGAATACAGTTTGGAGGGTTTCTCATGGTTAGACTCATGTAATATAATTCTCAACATGGTTTGGGTTGGTGAGGGACTGCACAATTTTGAGTTGATTATTTAATTATGTTCCAATTGAGTAGAATTTATGAAAAAACTTTGGATGTAATCATTTCCCATTATAATCTTAATGAATGGCTCTTTATCTCTCTCTTTCTGCTTATAATTGATTTCTATGTGAATGATCTCTCCCTCTCTCTGCAATATCTGTGTTGGTTCCTCTCTCTCTCCTCTCTTTCTGGTGCCAAGAAAATGTGTTTTTGAGTCATGTATCTTCAAATATGTAAGTCTCTGTGTATATCTTCGTAGGACTTTCCCCATCTCTTGGGCGTTAAAATTCTACAGGGAAAATATCCATTAAGTGGTGGAAATCTCTTACAAAATCATTAAATAAGCAACAAGATTACATATTATATTTTAGTGTTTACTTTTAAATTTTTATTTTTATACGGTACGTTCTCAAAAAATATTAACGGTAAATTACTGACGGACTTGAAATAATTATCTAAAATTCAAAATGATCTCATTATAGGTAAAAATCTCAAGGAAGGTTGCTCAACCTGCGAAAAAAGAATTTGTTTTTTTTTTTTTTTTACAAAATTGCCTCTTATAGAAAAGATTCCATACTCAGACCGCATTTTAGTTTATTTATTTATTTTTGCTTTTTTTGTTCGTATGGCAAGTGCCCCTTGCCTTAGGGATAGTTCCCAAGTGATTCGAGGTTAAAATCCTCTAACTACCCTGCGAGCACATCTAAACCCTAGTAGAACAGTGCGAGGTTCCCATCCTGCCACCGTTGTTTTCCTCATAAAATAAGAAATACCCATGTTTTCTCTTTTTTTCCAAAAATTAACCTCAGTCCAAGGATTCCATCCACAGTCCACATTTTTTTTTTTTTTTTTCGCTCGTAGGACAAAACCTGGCTTTAGGGCTGGTGCTCAGCAGATCCGAGGTAATAATCCTCAGACCGCCCTGTGAACACAACATAACCCCAATAGAACGGTTTGAAGTTCCCATCCTCGGATGTTGTTTCTCTCAAAAAATAAGAAATAAAGTGCAATCTGAGGATGGTGAGCTTTGGAACTGAGTTTTGCTAAGTCAAGAGAGTGGTCTGAGGTCCCCATCCTCGGATAGCTACTTTTCTAAAAAATAAAGAAATAAAGTAGAGTCCGAGAATGGGGACCAAGACTGTCGTTTTTTTCGAAAAATAAAGAGGAAAGAGCGGTCCAAGGATGGGAACCTCTGACCTCTTCAGAACTAAGACCTACTCAGTCTAGAGGACGGTTCGAGGATTCTAACCTCGAATAACCTGGGCACTGCCCTACAAACAAAATAACTAAAAAAAATAAAATGTGGTACGAGGATGCCATTCTCAAACCCAAGAGATATTTTGAAAAATAATGCGGGTTGAACAACCTTCCACGTAATTTTCATCTAAAATTGCCCCATTTCATAGGTAAAGTTTATTGCTCATCGCTCAAATAGCAATAATTTTTTCAAATTACCCAGCTATGGGCAAGCTTTCTATGCTCCCCCTCCTATCCGGCCGTCCAATTTTGATCAAGAGAGCCACTCACCGTTTCATATTAGATCCAATGTCTCAAAGTATTTTGTTTTTAATTTCTTTTTTTTATACAGATTGTATGAGTATGACATTTTGTACGTGCCATCTTCTCATAGGGGTGCACCTATAAAAAATATTAAAATAAATTTTCGATAAAATATAATGACCAAAATACCTCTTGAAACTTTTAGTAGTATTGTGGTCATTTTATTTTATTTAAATTACTTTTTTATATTTTTCGCAAGTGAGAGTTTAATAGAGGAATGGACGTCCAAAATTTGGTGTCAAAATAGTTTATAGAAAAAAAATTAAAAATAAAATAGTTTAGAAACATGGCATTGTGATTGGGACAATCTTAGCCCTCTATTCAGAATGGACGATAGGATAAAAAGGATGATAGAACTTCAACAATGTTGAAAAAGCATAGAAAGCTTGCCACCTAAATATTAGAAGGGCTTTTTGGGTTCGTATATAAATCATCCAAATACTAATAATTTGTCTGATTACCCACAATTGATAGTGGGAGGCCATTTTTGGTCCGCCTGTAAATCACTCAAATACTAATAATTTTTCAGATTGCCCACATTTGATATTGGGAGGCCTTTTTCGGTCCTTATATACATCACTCAATTACTAATACCTTTTCGGATTACCCACATTTGGTATTGGGAGGCGTGAGCGACTAAGACAATAATTTTTACATTGGACCCAACAAGCAGCCTTAACATATATACAGAAATACCCCTGCCTCTTTTCTTCAAACCCGTGGGATTACAATAAAGGGCGCATCAGCAAAACAGGGAGACGAACCTTTGAAGCTTTTATGAGGTAACAAGCGGTGAAGTATTACTTTCGCTTGGGCCTCTTAAGTGAAATGAAGTTATTCCAAATTTGAAACAATATATTTTTTAAAAAAAACTTAGTTGTAGGTTTAGAACAAGAAATAGAAAGTAGAATTTGTATTATATGATTGGTTATGTTAGAGTGCTTACACTATCTCCACTTGGATGGCTCAGATCTATCCCAAAATATCCAAGGGACAAGAGCCCCATTTTGTGAACACGAAAATCTATTCTCATCCTTTCCCTGATGCTCCAATGCAGAGTTTGTTGGTCATATGCTTCACAAAAATAACTTTTTGCATAGTGAATCAAGGCAAAAACTAAATAATGATATCTCAGTCCTAGTGAATTTCTTTATTAGTAATTTAGTGCGGACCGTACGCATTAGTGAATTGGTTAGTGGTGTTCGAAGGTGTCATTGGGAATGGAATCTACAACGTGCCACTGGGGAGTGCCATAGCCAAAACCCCAACCCCTATCCTTAGTCTTGGTGAATTTGACCCTTAAGTCTGTTAGGTTCTTATTGTATTGGTTTTGGATAATATTTTTTGAAAGAAAAATTTGTGTAAAATTAGTACATTATTAGGGTTCGTATACGATGAGTGTTATTAAAGTTTAGGTAGAAAATTCGCAACCCCTTATCTGTCAGATGTGAAATATGAGAGTTGAGATGTATTGCTCGTTCTACTCATAGTACGTCAAAGTTTGACAGACTTTTAATAAAGAACAACGTACACCGCATTCACCCAAGTTCAAATCTGATGCCTTTTTGTTTTTTTTTTTTTGTATTTATTGTTACTATTATATTTTGGGCTTTACGGTTTGGGGTGTTATGAATTTTTCATCCATAATTCAACTTACATGCATTTCCATATTGAAGAGTGTGGATTGGAGGGATATTCCCACACATGTGTGTACGTGTTATGTGTGCCTACAAACATACATGCATATATAAATTATTGAAAAATGGAAAAGGCTAACATACACGGGCAGTTATATTGAATAGTAATAAAGGCGGAATCCTAGCCATCATATTTCCATCATGTGGTTCAGAATGTAAATCACTATATAAATTTTAATATTTTTTTTAGAAATCAGATCATAATAAAATATTAGACTTATGTACTAAAAAATTGGTGGCACAATTTTAAAAAAAATAAAAAATATTTTGAAAATTTTAAAATGACAGAAATACCCCTGAAAAATGATAGGAGTAATTTGGTCATTTTAATCTATTTAAAATAATTTTTTAAATTTTTTTAAGGTGTAAAATAGTGTTTGGTATGTACACGCAAAATTTCATTGTAATCGGATTTATAAGAAAATAAATAAAACTAAAAAAATTATATGTATTTTAAAGCACTCGATGAAGATCTTACGACAGGAATTCCACCTATATTACTATTCATAATTACATTATAGCTGCTAAATGTTTGGAAGGTTTACTAAGAAATAATATATGTAAATAATATATATATATATATATATATATGGAAGTTGAAGAGGAGTGTTGTTGTGGATGCATCTTCTTCTCTCTCTTTGGTACCGAGCGAAGTTGAAGAGTAGTGGTTCAGAGTATGGATCTTCTTCTCTCTCTTTTCCGATGCCACAGAATTGGCAGCCCCACCACCAAAATGTCGTTTCTCTCTTTTCACCATTGTTTGTATCCTATAAATACTTCTGGCGGGGCATTACCTTGTGCATTGGTTGCGTAGTAGGTTGCTCAATAGGGTTGTGACCCGTGTGCGCCTGACACACGGCATCAAGTATGGCCTTAAATTTAAAAAAAAAATTCAAACGTGCCCGTAATGGTTGAAATCGCCGAGTCACTATCGGCAAGTTATCACCCGAGTCACTGTCGGAAAGTTATCGCCCGAGTCACTGTCGGCGAATTTTCGCTACGAACTCGCCCGGTCCTCTCTAGACACGTGTGCTTCCGGTTCTCTCTAGACACGGGCCGTTCTCTGTGTTTTGCTGGAACCTGCACCTGCGACTTTTCTAGCACTGCTTACAACCATTCGATGTGAAATCTAATACCTTGGGTGTGTCACAAATTTTGAGAAAAGTTCTTTTGAATTTTGAACTTGATCGATGAAATAAATGCAACCGCCCAATTTCACATCCAATGGTCAAGATTAATTGTGACCACCTTGTACCAAGGGAAAATGGTCTCATCATACTCTTTCCTTATTAAAATTAGTATTATAATATTTTAATGTGATAATATTTTACTATAATCATTAGATATAGGGTGCGGTTTCTCTAAGGTTGCAACCTTAAACAATGCAATGAAGGTGCACCTTAAAATTTTATAATAGCATGTAATGTTGTTATAAAAAATACTTAGTATTATCTTAAAATCTATTTTCATACCTAATTAGGCAACTTTAAATTTCAAAAATGGTTAAAATCAAGTAGATCTATAAATATATGAAAATCTTGAAAATAGACAGTCTAGATAATGTGTTGCAAGGGACACAATTTTCGAGACTCAAAAAGGTTTTTTCCATATTCATGCATCTCGAGGTTGAGATGATTGATTAGAGGGTTTTCTCAATATTAAAACAAAATTTCCGATAGATTTTTGAGGTGCATATGTGATTCTACAGTTTAAGGTTGCAACCTCGTATAATATCATTATATTTTTTTTCTAGTATTATGTTATTGTCAAAATATTTGAATATCGTATTATGTGAATAATAAAATAGAATACACTATTAATATTTGTTAATATATAATTAATAATTAAAGTAAATTAAATTATAATTAAAATTATGATATTACTGTATAATAATAATATTTACATGAATTATTTTAGTAAAATAGTAATCATTTAAATATTTTTATCATAATATAAAATTATTATCTTAAAATATTAATATCATATTATATTATTATTAAAATATTTATTATTTTTAATGGAAAAAATTTATATGGAGCTGAGGCTCTTAACAATCCAATAAGAGCCTACATCAAAGGTTTCACTGGAAGAGGCTGTTTTGATCTCCAAATGGATCATCTCGACTTCAAGATGCATGGACATGCGAAAAAAGTAGATTTCAAATTATGGAAATAGTGTATTTTGAAACGTATTTTCGGACCATCACTTTTCAAGATTTTCTAGTTTTCATAGATTTGTCGATCTACACTATTTTTGTAGCTATAAACTTATAAATAAAGATGAATATATATTCTAGAAACCACATTTCTTGATACTATTTGAAAGGAGGCTTTAATTTAATTTTTTAGAACTTAGGCTCTATACAAACCGCGCCCATTTTTAATACCATAATCCTATATTAGTCTATTTATAATCTTCATTGTGAAGCATCATCAACAACTGTTAATATTGATACTATTATACTACAATGAAATGATTAAAATATTCTTATAGCATTTTTTTAATAATATAAAAAATTAAATTAAATACTATAGTTATGATATTACTGCATATATATAATATTTATGTTTATTATTATCGTTGTTAGTTTGAAATATTTTCTCTGTTGAATATTGTCGTCTGAAGACTCTTTCCCTATGGAGCCTCCCAAAATTTCATATTCCAAGAAAAAGGTCCTCCAAAATAGGTTCTTCAAGATCAAGATCAAGAAACGCTTGGGCACCAAGTTTTCAAATAACAACACTCTTTCTCTCTAACTTCTCTCTCTAATACCCACCCGTGCAATGAAACTCCAACTCATATCCTATACGATCAATCCAAACCTATATCTGTTTTTTCCAGTCTTTTTCTCATAAGAAAGTCATACGGGAATTGAGAGAGAGAGAAAGCAGTAAAGAATTCTCTGCATCTAAGGTTTGTAGATTTGTTTCCTTTTCATCTTTATTCTATTTTTGTTAATCGAGTTCGTCACCTTATAATCATTATTGTGGGTTTCATTTTATTAATTTTTCATCAGAATATTTTTCAGGCCCATATGCCGTTGTTTCTTGGGTGGTTCTCTCTCTATTATGTTGTTTCTTGAATGTATGGAATTTTTCTTTTCTTCTTCTCATTTCTTCACAAAATTTAAAGATTATTGAGCAAATGGGTGTTCATTTTCTCTTTAATGGTTTAATCCGTCAACAAGTAAACTCTGACTTTTCGACATTTTTTTTGTCTAATTGTTTAACCGTTTTAAAAATCGGCGAGTCGAACTGGACTCACCCGGTTCGACTCGGGAACTGGCACAGCCCGTGCCGGTTCCGATACAAAATCGGGAACCGCCCGGTTCTAGAGAAGAACCACCGGTTCTACCTGGTTCAGCCCGGTTCCCTCCCTGCACGCGTGCGGCACGCACGTGCAAAGTGGAATAGGTATTTATATACCAAAGTGGAATACCCATCTATATTACATAGGTATTTATATACCAAAGTGGAATACCCATCTTTCGATGCAGGATAACTCCCAAACATCATTAAATGAAAATGAAATTTAAATATATTCTATTAATGATCATGTTATAACCACATATAGTGAGGTGGCGTCGTAGTTAAGACCTTTGCTTCTATGTGATGTCTCAAGGTCTTTTTGTAAATAGTATAAAAAGCATAACAAATAAAAAATAAAAAAGTTAATTTTTTGCAAAGCAGTTAATTTTTGTTGTATATAGTGGTATAATTATTTTTTAAAATAATATGAAAGGCATAAAAAAATAAAACATAAAAAATTTATTCTATTTGAAATCTCCATCTTTCTACTAACAATCTCTTTCACTAAATTTATTATAGAAACCTAAAAAAATAAATTTTTGAAAAATTGAAGTGTTATTTTCAAAATTTGTACGCATTTTATTAATTTTTACATTGAGAACCAAATCTTTTATTTTATTTATTAATTTCTACATTATAAATCATGTAATGTACTATTTTTCTTACAGTTGTCAATAATACATTTTAAATTAGATAATATTATAAAATATTTTTAATTTGTTATTATTTGTCTAATAAAATAATTATAAAATGTAAACTAATAATTATAATTTCAGTATATAATATTATAATTAGTTAGGTTTTAATAATTTTGGATTATAGTTAGTTAGGCTGTAATAATTTGGATTTTTTTAGCGGATTAGGGTTTTCGCCAAAACGAAATTTTAATGGCCATTCTTTCATTGATTAGTATACTATTTATAATAGTCCATATATAATTATATATTTTATCTATGATAATTCTATGATTTTTCTTTTATGTGATACAAATTTAATGGTTAACATAAGTTTATACATGGAAAGAGCATC
>NW_006498549.1:3907831-3920761 GCF_000471905.2 Amborella trichopoda | reverse complement strand
AAATTTTAATAATTTTTTCGGATTTTTTGAAGCTTTAATATGACCGATTCAGTCTATTCCCGATCCGAATCGTCGATTTGCCGATCCGGATCGGTTTTGGAGATACCCGATCCGAATCACCGATCCGCTTTTTAAACCATTGGTTTAACTAGAAAAATATCTTTTTATCTTTTTTTTTTTTTTTTTTAAGGTAGAGAGAGAAAATATAAGATCTTGACTCTCTCTCTAGGTACACACCCTCTCTCCCTCACCCGTTATCTTTACGTGGGTCTCTCTCTCTCTCATACCTGGTTATGTTCATTCTATGGGTTATTTTTTTTGACAAGAATTGTTCATTCTATCCAACAGGTATAGTTTTCCTCTAAAGAATCAAGAGATGGTGGGTTCTCTATCTGGCCACTTGCCTGATGAGCTAGTAGAAAAAATCCTTGTGAAGTTGCCTGCATTTTTCATCGTTAGCTTCAATCGGGTCAGCGAATCATGGTACAACCTCCTCTCCTTTCCTTGTTTCTTACGCCTCTACTCCCTCACACCTCATTCTCCCTCCCAACCTTTTGCACTCTTCCTCCCATCCTCCCACAAAAAGTCCCTTATTTTCACAATCTCCCTCAAACACCATGAAAACATCATGCAACTCTGTTAAGTACCCCATAGCTCTTCATGGATGCCAAGAAGTATCAAATGTAGCAATGGCGTACTTTGCATATTACAAAAAAGGGGTGCCTTCGTACTTTGCATATTAAAAAAAAGGGGTGCCTTCTGCATGTCAACCCTACAACCGGCCACTCCACCCGCCTTACGTGTATTCATGGGTTGCGTGTAGAGTATTTTGGATTGTATTTCAACCCCCAAACTTGTAAATTCAAAGTGTTGGCAGTGTTGGCAGTACTCTCAACGAGAATTATTGAAGATTACGTGGGCTTCGACTCATCAATCGGAAAATGGGAATTCTTCGACAACATAGAGCCAATCAAAGCTCTAATCTTCAACTCTCTAGAACTCAAAACCATCGGACATACATGTTACAACTACAATAACTTCAACATCCCGTATGATATGAACTTGATTGGTTTTGACAAGGTGAAAGAGGAAGTAGAGATCATACCAGCACCACCAAAGTTCCAAAGAGAGGGAGATGATCATGTTGCTGTGTTGGAATTGGATGGTTGTGCTTCTATCGCAATTGTCAGCCGTAGTTTGGAACTAAGGTTATGGGCTCTAAGAAAAGAGAAGAAATGGGAGATGGTGGATGTAGATTTGGAGGAATTGGGACTAAAAAATGAAAGTGAGAATTGTTATCCATTTCCAAAGGTTGTAGTTGGAAAGGATATATTGATGGGTTATGGCGATAAGATGTTAAGTTATAGGATTGAGAGTGGGAGGTTGAATGGCTTGTTACCAAGTGAGGAGGGATTACCTAAGGGTGATATTCTATCCTACAAAGCCACTTTATTCGCTTGGGAGTATGATGATGGTAAAAAAGGAAAAGGGAGTAAAAGCGGAAAAAAGAAGAGGAGTCTTGCTCAATCATGCCCAACTGAAAAGAGAAGAAGACATCATCCATCACATGGCTCACTGTAGCTTTGAATATGGTTTGGAGGGTTTCCCATGGTTAGACTCATGTAATATAATTCTCAACATGGTTTGGGTTGGTGAGGGACTGCACAAATTTAGGATGTTTTATTACATTCCATTTAAGTAGAATTTATGAAGAAACTTTGGCTGTAATTATTTCCCATTATAATTTTCATGAATGGCTCTTTATCTCTCTCTTCCTGCTTATAATTGATTTCTATGTGAATGATCTCTCCCTCTCTCTGCAATATCTGTGTTGGTTTCTCTCTCTCTCCTCTCTTTCTGGTGCCAAGAAAATGCGTTTTTGAGTTATGTATCTTCAAATATGTAGGTCTCTATGTATATCTTCGTAGGACTTTCCCCATCTCTCGAACCTTAAAATTCTTCAAGGAAAATATCAATTAAGTGGTGAAAATCTCTTACAAAATCATTAAATCAGAAACAAGATTACATATTATATTTGAGTGTTTATTTTTAAATTTTTATTTTTATACGGTACGTTCTCAAAACATATCAACGGTAAATTACAGACGGACTTGAAATAATTATCTAAAATTCAAAATGATCTCATTATAGATAGAAATCCCAAGGAAGGTTGATCAACCTGCAAAAAAAAAAAAAAAATTTATTCTTTTTTTACAAAGTTGCCTCTCATACGAAAGATTCCATCCTCAGACGGCATTTTAGTTTATTTTAGTTTTTTTCGTTCGTATGGCCAATGTCCCTTGCCTTAGGGATAGTTCTCAGGTGCTTCGAGGTCCAAATCCTCTAACTACCCTACGAGCACATTGAAACCCTAATAGAGCAGTGCGAGGTTTCCATCCTAGGACCGTTGTTTTCCTCAGGAAATAAGAAATACCCACGCTTTCTTTTTTTAAAAATAAATTAACCTCAGTCCAAGGATTCCATCCACGGTCCACATTTTATTTTATTTTTTCGCTCATAGGAGAGTGCCTCAAGCTTTAGGGGTGGTGCTCAGGCGATCCGAGGTTACAATCCTAAGACCGCCCACTGAACACAACATAACCCCAATAGAACAGTTCCCATCCTCGGATGTTGTTTCTCTCACAAAATAAGAAATAAAGTGCAGTCTAAGGATGGTGAGATTGGACCACCCTGGAGCTGAGTTTTGCTAAGTCAAGAGAGCGGTCTGAGGTCCCCATCCTCGGATTGCTACTTTTCTCAAAAATAAAGAAATAAAGTAGCGTCCGAGAATTGGGACCAGGACTGTCGTTTTTCTTGAAAATAAGAAGAGAAGAGAGGTTCGAGGATGGGAACCTCTGACCTCTTAAGAACTTAGGCCTGCTCAGTCTAGAGGACGTTTTGAGGATTCTAACTTCGAGTAACCTGGGCACTGCCCTACAAACAAAATAACTAAAAATAATAAAATGTGGTACGAGGATTCAATTCTCAGACACAATTTTGAAAAAAAATGCAGCTTGAACAACCTTCCACGTAATTTTCATCTAAAATTGCCCCATTTCATAGGTAAAGTTTATTGCTTACCACTCAAATAACAATAATTTTTTAAAATCACCCAGATATGGGCAAGCTTTATATGCTCCCCCTACTATCCAGCCATCCAATTTTGATCAAGAGAGCCACTCACCGTTTCATATTAGACCCAACGTTTCAAAATATTTTTTTTTTAAATTAGTTTTTTTTTACACAGATTGTATGAATATGAAATTTGGTACGTACCATCTTCTCATTGGGACGCACCTATAAAAAATATTAAAAATAATTTTCGATAAAATACAATGACCAAAATACCTCTTGAAACTTTTAGGAGTATTTTGATCATTTTATTTTAATGAAATTATTTTTTTATATTTTTCGCTAGTGAGAATTTAATAGAGGAATGGACGTCCAAAATTTGGGGTCAAAATAGTTCACAAAAAAAAATTAAAAATAAAATTGTTTAAAAACATGATATTATAATTGGGACAATCTTAGCCCTCCATTCAAAATGGACGGTAGGATAGGGGGATGATAGAACTTCTATGATATAAAGGGAGCATAGAAAGCTTGCCCCCTGTATATTGGGAGGCCTTTTTTGGTCCGTACATAAATCACTCAAATACTAATAATTTTTCAGATTACCCGCATTTGATAGTGGAAGACCATTTTTGGTTCGTCTATAATTCACTCAAATACTAATAATTTTTCAGATTACCCACATTTGATATTGGGAGGCCTTTTTCCGTCCGTACATACATCACTCAATTACTAATACTTTTTCGAATTACCCACATTTGGTATTGGGAGGCGTGAGCGATTAAAGACAATAATTTTACATTTTACCCAACAAGCAGCCTTAACATATTTACAAAAGTACCCCTGCCTCTTTCCTTCAAACCCGTGGGATTACAATAAAGGGCGCATAAGCAAAACAATGAGACGAACCTTAGAAGCTTTTATGAGGTGACAAGTGGTCAAGTATTACTTTCGCTTGGGCCTCTTAAGTGAAATGAAGTTATTCCAAATTTGAAACAATATATTTTTTTAAAAAAAACTTAGTTGTAGGTTTAGAACAAGAAATAGAAAGTAGAATTTGTCTAATATGACGGGTTATGTTAGGGTGCTCACACTATCTCCATTTGGATGGCTCGGATCTATCCCAAAATATCTCTGGGACAAGTGCCCCATTTTGTGAACACAAAAATCTATTCTCATCCTTTCCCTGATGCTCCAATGCAGAGTTTGTTGGTCTTATGTTTCACACAAATTACTTTTTGCATAGCGAATTGAGGCAAAAACTAAATAATGATATCTCAGTCCTAGTAAATTTTTTTTTTGGTAATTTAGTGCGGATACTATGCATTAGTGAAATGGTTAGTGGTGTTTGAAGGTGTCAATGGGAATGGAATCTACAACATGCAACTAGGGTGTACCACAGCAAAAACCCCAACCCCTTTCCCTAGTCTTGCTGAATTTAACCCTTAAGGCTGTTAGTTTCTTATTGTATTGGTTTTGGATAATATTTTTGGAAAGAAAAAATAAAGTGTAAAATTACTACATTATTAGGGTTTGTATACGATGAGTTGTAATTAAAGTTTAGGTGGAAATTTTGCAACTCTTATCTGTCAGATGTGAAAAATGAGAGTTGACATGTATTGATCGTTCTACTTATAGTTCGTCAAAGTTTGACAGACTTTTAGTAGAGAACTACGTACACCGCATTCACCCAAGTTCAAATCTAGTGCCTTTTTGTTTTTTCCCTTTTTTGTGTTTATTGTTACCATTATATTTTCGACTTTAGGGTTTGGGGTTTTATGAATTTTTCATCCATAGTTCAACTTACATGCATTTCCATATTATAGATAGTGGATTGGAGGGTTCATATTCCCACACATGTGTGTACATGTTATGTGTGTATACATACATTCATGCTTATATAAATTATTAAAAAATGGAAAAGGCTAACATACATCGGTAGCTATATTGAATAGTAATATCGGTAGAATCTTAGCCGTCATATTTTCATCATGTGGTTCAAAATACATATCACTATATAAATTTTAATATTTTTTCTAGAAATCATATCAAAATAAAATATTAGACGTGTGTACTTAAATATAGGGCACACAATTTAATATCCTATATTATTCTATTTATAATCTTCATTGTGAAACATCATCAACAACTGTTAATATTGATACTATTATACTACAATGATATGATTATAATATTCTTATAACAATTTCTTAATATTATAAAAAATTAAATTAAATACTTCAGTTATGACATTACTGCGTATATATAATATTTAGGTATATTATTATCATTGTTATTTTAAAATATTTTCTCTGTTGAATATAATCGTCTGAAGACTCTTTCCCTTTGGAGCCTCCCAAAATTTCATAGTCCAAAAACAAGGTCCTCCAAAATAGGTCTTCTACCCGATGGAGTAGGCGTGTAATATAAAACCGTGGGAGTATAGCAAAGCTTGTTGCAAAAGAAAATACGATATGAATAAGTTAGTTAGAGAAGAGATGATCAAAATTCTCTCTCTAGATCTCTATCTAATTGAAAGGTTGGAGGATTTTTTTGCGTCAGCATCTCTATCTTTAGGACACTCATTCATCTCTCAAGATCAAGAAACGCGTGGGCACCAAGTTTCAATTAACAACACTCCATCTCTCTAACTTCTCTCTCTAAAACCCACCCGTGTAATAAAACTCCAACTCATATCCTATACGATCAATCCAAACCTATATCTGTTTTTTCCAATGTTTTTCTCATAAGAAAGTCATACGGGAATTTAGAGAGAGAGAGAAAGCAGTAAAGAATTCTCTGCACCTAAGGTTTGTAGATTTGTTTCCTTTTCATCTTAATTCTGTTTTCGTTAATCGAGTTCGTCACCTTATAATCATTATTGTGGGTTTCATTTCATTAATTTTTCATCAGAATATTTTCAGGCCCATATGCCATTGTTTCTTGGGTGGTTCTCTCTCTGTTATGTTGTTTCTTGTATGTATGGAATTGTGCTTTTTTTATTCTCGTTTCTTCACAAAATTTCAAGATTATTGAGCAAGTGGGTTTTCATTTTCTCTTTGATGGTTTAATCCGTCAACAAGTAAACTCTGCCTTTTCAACAGTTTTTTTCTCCAATTGTTTAACCAGATAAATATATATTTATCTTCTTCTTCCTTATTTATTTTTGGGGTAGAGAGAGATTGTAAGATCTTGACTCTCTCTAGGTACACACCCTCTCTCCCTCACCCGTTATCTTTAAGTGGGTCTCTCTCTCTTTCTCACTCTCTCTCTCTCTCATACCTGGCTATGTTCATTCTAAGGGTTATTTTTTTTGACAAGAAATGTTTATTCTATCCAACAGATATTGTTTTCCTCTAAAGAATCAAGAGATGATGGGTTCTCTATCTGGCCACTTGCCTGATGAGCTAGTAAAAGAAATCCTTGTGAAGTTGCCTGCATTTTTCATCCTTAGCTTCAAGAGGGTCAGCAAATCTTGGTACAACCTCCTCTCCTCTCCTTGTTTCATACACCTCCACTCCCTCACACCTCATTCTCCCTCCCAACCTTTTGCACTCCTCCACCAATCCTCCCACAAAAAATCCCGTATTTTAACCATCTCCCTCAAACACCATGAAAACATCAAGCGACTCTGTGAAGTACCCCATAGCTCTTCATGGATGCCAAGAAGTATCAAATGTCGCAATGGTGTACTTTGCCTTCTGCATTGTCAACCTTGCAACCGGCCAATCCACCCGCCTTCCGCGTGTTCATGGGCTGCGTGTACAGTATTTTGGATTCTATTTCGGCTCCCAAACTTGCAAATTCAAGGTGTTGGCAGTACTCTTAACGAGAATTATTGGAGATTATGCGGTCTTCGACTCATCAATCGGGAAAATGGGAATTCTTCGACAACATAGAGCCAATCAAAGCTCTAGAACTCAAAACCATCGGACATACATGTTACAACTACAATAACTTCAACATCCCGTATGATATGAACTTGATTGGTTTTGACATAGTGAAAGAGGAGGTAGAGATCATAACAGCACCACCAAAGTTCAAAAGAGAGCGGGATGATCATGTTGCTGTGTTGGAATTGGATGGTTGTGCTTCTATCGCAGTTGTCAGCCGTAGTTTGGAACTAAGGTTGTGGGCTCTAAGAAAAGAGAAGAAATGGGAGATGGAGGTGGATACAGATTTGGAGGAATTGGGACTCAAAAATAAAGTGAGAATTGTTATCCATTTTCAAAGGTTGTAGTTGGGAAGGATCTATTGATGGGTTATGGTGATAAGATGTTTAAGTTATGGGATTGAGAGTGGGAGGTTGAGTGGCTTGTTACCAAGTGAGGAGGGACTATCTAAGGGTGATATTCTATCTTACAAAGCCACTTTATTCGCTTGGGAGTATGATGATGGTAAAAAAGGAAAAGGGAGTAAAGGTGGAAAGAAGAAGAGGAGTCTTGCTCAATCATGCCCAACAGGAAAGAGAAGAAGACATCATCCATCACATGGCTCACTGTAGCTTTGAATATGGTTTGGAGGGTTTCTCATGGTTAGACTCATGTAATATAATTTTCAACGTGGTTTGGGTTGGTGAGGGACTGCATAATTTTGAGTTGATTGTTTTATTATGTTCCATTTGAGTAGAATTTATGAAGAAACTTTGGCCGTAATTATTTCCCATTATAATTTTAATGAATGGCTCTTTATCTGTCTCTTCCTGCGTATAATTGATTTATGTGTGAATGATCTCTCCCTCTCTCTGCAATTTATGTGTTGGTTTCTCTATCTCTCTCCTCTCTTTCTGGTGCCAAGAAATGCGTTTTTGAGTTATGTATCTTCTAATATGTAGGTCTATGTGTATATCTTTTTAGGACTTTCCCCATCTCTTGAGCGTTAAAATTCTATAGGGAAAATTTCAATTGAGTGGTGGAAATCTGTTACAAAATCATTAAATCAGCAACAAGATTACATATTATATTTGAGTGTTTATTTTTAAATTTTTATTTTTATACGGCACGTTCTCAAAAAATATTAACGATAAATTACAGACAGACCTTAAATAATTATCTAAAATTCAAAATGATGCTATTATAGGTAGAAATCCCTAGGAAGGTTGCTCAACTTGCAAAAAAAAATTTTTTTTTTTTTTTACGAGGTTGCCTCTCATACAAAAGATTCCATCCTCAAACCGCATTTAAGTTTATTTATTTATTGTAGTTTTTGTCGTTCGTATGGGCAATGTCTCTTGCCTTAGGGATAGTTCCCAAGTGATTTGAGGTCGAAATCCTCTAACTATCCTGCGAGCACATCGAAACCCTAGTAGAGCAGTAGAGCAGTGCGAGGTTTCCATCCTGGGACCGTTGTTTTCCTCAGAAAATAAGAAATACCCACGTTTTCTTTTTTATTCAAAAAATTAACCTCAGTCCAAGGATTCCATCAACGGTCCACATTTTATCTTCTTTCTTTTATTTTTTCGCTCCTAGGATAGTGCCTCATGCTTTAGGAGTGGTGCTCTGGCGATCCGAGGTTACAATCCTTAGACCACTTTGTGAACACAGCATAACCCCAATAGAAAGGTTTGAAGTTCCCATCCTCGGATGTTGTTTCTCTCAAAAAATAAGAAATAAAGTGCAGTCTGAGGATGGTGAGCTTGGACCACCTTGGAACTGAGTTTTGCAAAGTCAAGAGAGCGGTCAGGAGTCCCCATCCTAGGATTGCTACTTTTCTCAAAAATAAAGAAATAAAGTACAGTCCGAGAATGGGGACCAAGACTGTCATTTTTTCTCGAAAAATAAGAAGGAAAGAGTAATCCGAGGATTAGAACTTCTGACCTCTTAAGATCTAAGGCATGCTCTGTCTAGAGGACGGTTCGAGGATTCTAACCTCGAATAACTTGGGCACTGCCCTACAAACAAGAAAACTAAAAACAATAAAATGTGGTACGAGGATGCCATTCTCGGACCCAAGAGCAATTTTGAAAAAAAATGCTGGTTAAATAACCTTCCGCGTAATTTTCATCTAAAATTTCCCCATTTCATAGGTAAAGTTTATTGCTCCATACATACATCACTCAAATACCAATAATTTTTTCAAATTACCTAGATATGGGCAACCTTTCTATGCTCCCCCTACAGCACAGAAGTTGTATCCTCCCCCTACTATCCAGCCATTTCATTTTGATCCAGAGAGCCACTCACCGTTTCATCTTAGATCCAACGTCTCAATGTATTTTATTTCTATTTTTATATATATATAGATTGTATGAATATAAAATTTGGTACGTGTCATCTTCTCATTGGGGCGCACCTATAAAAAATATTTAAAATAATTTTTCGATAAAATATAATGACCAAAATACCTCTTGAAACTTTTTAAGAGTATTTTGGTCATTTTATTTTATTGAAATTATTTTTTTATATTTTTCGCCAGTGGGAGTTTAATAGAAGAATGGACGTCCGAAATTTGGTGTCAAAAAATTTTATAGAAAAAAATTAAAAATAAAATAGTTTAGAAATATGACATTGTGATTGGGACAATCTTAGCCCTCCATTCAGAATGGATGGTAGGATAAAGGGGATGATAGAACTTCTATGATGTAGGGGAAGCATAGAAAGCTTGCCCCCTAGATATTGGGAAGCCTTATTGGGTCCGTCCATAAATCACTCAAATACTAATAATTTTTCATATTACCCACATTTGATAATGGGAGACCATTTTTGGTCCGTATATAAATAACTTATATACTAATAATTTTTCAGATTACCCACATTTGATATTGGGAGGCCTTTTTTTGTCCGTACATACATCACTCCATTACTAATATTTTTTCGTATTTACCACATTTGGTATTGGGAGGCCTGAGCGATTATAGACAATAATATTACATTTTACCCCAAAAGCAGCCTTAACATATTAACAGAAATACCCTGCTTGTTTCCTTCAAACCCGTGGGATTACAATAAAGGGCGCATAGGCTAAACTGGGAGACGAACCTCTGAAGCTTTTATGAGGTGACAAGCGGTCAAGTATTACTTTCGCTAGGGCCTCTTAAGTTAAATGAAGTTATTCCAAATTTGAAAGAATATATTTTTTGTTAAAAAACTTAGTTGTAGGTTTAGAACATGAAATAGGAAGAATTTGTATTATATGATGGGTTATGTTAAGGTGTTCACATTATCTCTATTTGTATGGCTCGGATCCATCCCAAAATATCCAAGGGACAAGAGCCCCATTTTGTGAACACGAAAATCTATTCTCATCCTTTCCCTGCTCCAATGCAGAGTTTGTTGGTCATATGCTTTACAAAAATAACTTTTTGCATAGTGAATCGAGGCAAAAACTAAATAATGATACCTCAGTCCTACTGAATTTCTTTTTTGGTAATTATGTGCGGACCCTATCTATTTTTGAAATGGTTAGTGGTGTTTGAAGGTGTCAGTTGGAATGGAATCCACAACGTGCAACTGGGGTGTGCCAGCTAAAACCCCAACCCCATTCCTTAGTCTCGCTGAATTTAATCCCTTAAGTATGTTAGTTTCTTATTGTATTGGTTTTGGATAATATTTTTGGCAAAAAAAAATAAAGAGTAAAATTACTATATTATTAAGATTCGTATACGATTAGTGTAGTGGAAAATTCGTAACCCCTTCTCTGTCAGATGTGAAATATGAAAGTTGAGATGTATTTCTCTTCTACTCAAAGTACGCCTTTTTGTTTTTTCTCTTTTTTATATTTATTGTTTCTATTATTTTTTGGGCTTTAGGGTTTGGGGTGTTATGAATTTTTCATCCATAATTCAACTTACATGCATTTTTATATTTTAGAGAGTGGATTGGAGGGTTCATATTCCCACGCACGTGTATATGTGTTATGTGGCTTACATAGATACATGTATATATAAATAATGGAAAAATGAAAGATGCTAAGAAATACCGGCTGCTATAATGAATAATAATATATGTGGAATCTCATCCGTCATATCTTGATCATGTGATTCAGAATGCATATCACCATATAAATTTTAATATTTTTTCTAGAAATCGGATCTTGATAAAATTTTAGACGTGTGTACTAAAAAATAGGGCACACAATTAAAAAATATTTTTCAAAATATAAAATGACTGACATACCCTTGAAAAATGATAGGGGTAATTTGTCATTTTAAATTATGAAAATAATGTTTTATATTTTTATATGGTGAAAAATAGTATTAGGTATGTGCACGCAAAATTTCATCTTAATCACATTTATAAAAATAAAATAAAATTAAAACAGTGATGTATATTTTGAACGACTCGATGAAGATCTTACGGTTGGGATTCCACCTATATTACTATTTATTATAACTGCCAAATGTTTGGATGGTTTACTCATAATATATATATATATATATATATATGTGTGTGTGTGTGTGTGTGTGTGTGTGTGTGTGTGTGTATGTGTGAGTAATGATCCTATAGGACCCTCCTCTACCCATGTGTGTAGGACCTCAAATGATCATCATTAAAGTTGGCACAGATCTCTAAAAAAGTAATCACATGGGTGTAGGACTTGACTTTTCTATAGATTCACACCAAATTTAATGGCAATCCTTTGGAGTCCTACACACATAGGTGGGGGAGGGTTCTATAGGATCATTTCTATATATATATATGGGAAAAGTTTATATAGAACCTAAGCTTTAAACAATCAGATTAGAGCCTACCTTAAAAATTTCACTAGAAGAGGTTGTTTTGATGCCCAAATATCCTCAAATTGATCATCTCGACATCAAGATACAAGGACTTTGGAAAAAAAATGGATTTCAAGTTTTGAAAATAGTGCATCTTGTAACGCATTTTTTTTACCTCCAATTTTAAGTTATTCAAGTTTTCATAGATCTACTCTATCTACACTATTTTTTAAGCTTTAAATTTTATAATTAAATATGAAAATATATTTTAAGGCTAGTGAAAGACTTCCAATATTGAAACCAATTTCTCAACACTATTTGTAGATGGGCTCTAATTTGATTGTTTAGAGCCTCGGCTCTTCACAATCCTCACTTTATATATATATATATATATATATATATGGAAGTTGAAGAATAGTGTTGCAGGCGATGCATCTTTCCGGATCACAGAATTGGCAGCCCCACCACCAAAATGCCGTTTCTCTCTCTTCACCCATCAACCATCTCCAAGGTAAATCCTTTCTTTTTTCTTTTTTGATTCTTTTTTCCTTCTCTCTCGGTCTGCTTTTACCCTAAATTGGATTGCTCCTGTAATCTTTGTTTGAGAAATGAATTGGATATCCTTTTGCCCCAATGATAAGGTTTACCATTATTTTGCATTTGCATGGTTAAATTTTTAGAATTTACTTGTTTCACAATGTTTTCTCATTTTCTTAAACTTCTGATTTTCCACTCTTAAATTTGTAGATAAAACTCTTAGAGCACGGTCAAGAGGTATTCATCTCTCTTTCCCTCTCAATCCAACGTACTTTGATTTTAATTGATATTTTATTTCAAAAAATAAAATTTAAAATTAATAAAAAACAAATAATATCTAGATCTCAATTTTCTACATTTTACATCTTGGCTATTACTTCTACTGCTAGTCCAATACAAATACTAAGAATTTACTTAACATTTTCAGGAGGCACAGAAACCAGAAACTTCTTAACTTCTCAAAGGGCATGTTTGATAAACAGCAAGCAAGAACATGAACTGGAAATTGGAAGTTACCGAAGAATTGTAAATTAGAACTTACTTAAAAAGTTCATGATTTCTGTGTTTGATAACCTCCGAAGGTTATAGTTTCTGTGTTTGATAACTCCTGGGATATATGGTAAATATCTAATATTTATCTGTACATAGATAATAATTTAAATAGA
>NW_006498549.1:3847945-3891137 GCF_000471905.2 Amborella trichopoda | reverse complement strand
CTATGGTTTACCATGGAATTTTACTCAAGTCTAAAAGGTGGGAACTTTACAGTAAAAAAACGTTCTCAAATTATCTTCCACCTTTTATCAGGTAAAGTTCTTTCTTCTTTTTTCTAACTTCATGTTATCAAAAGAAGTTATCAAACCAGGAACTTCTTAAATAACTTCTAATTAACAGTTCCAAGAACTTCCAAAATAACTTCTAATTTACAATTCGAAAAACTTCCAATTTACAGTTAATGAACTTACTTCCGGCTATCAAACAAACCCCCCTATTGAATGTTAAACATACTCTAGAAAAAAAAAAAACCTTAAATACAATTCCTGGACCCGTCACACTCCAATGCAAGCAAATTTTGTAAACTTGGTCGGTCCACTCGGCCAAGTTACTCAAAGTCGCCTCGGTCAAGTTACCCAAACTCTGCCACTCAAAGTCGACTTGGTCGAGTTACCCAAACTCGGCTACTCAAAGGGTAACTCGACCGGGTGACTCAAAACTCGTTTAACTTGACATGTGCTAGGCAATGACCTGGGCACTCGGTACAACTCAAGGGCCCAAAAAATTGGAAAAAAAAATTAAAATATTCAGCGAATACGATTCCTTAAATACTATTTCTGGACCCTTCACACTCCAATGCAAGCAAATTTTGTAAACTTATCGGTCCACTCGGCCAAGTTACTCAAAGTCTACTCGGTCGAGTTACCCGAACTCGGCTACTCAGTCAACTCGACCGAGCGACTCAAAACTCGTTTAACTTGACTTGTGCTAGGCAATGACCTGAGCACTCGCTACAACTCAAGGGCCAAAAAAATGGAAAAAAAAAATTAAAATATTCAGCAAATAAGAATTATATACATAATTTGGACATCTTTTACAAAAAAAAATTTATATTTTTTGTCATATGCCCTATTTTATATTTTTTTTTTCTTTTTTGGATTTTCCTTAGATGCCTCCAACTATCACTTTTTTATAAATACATATTCTATGTATTTTTTTTTAGCTTTTTTTTATGTGACCTTTGATGTTTTCCTCATATAATGTCTTTATTTTATTTTAAAATAATTTTAAAAATTTTAATCTTTTGGGCCTTCATGGCGCGTACATTATTTGGCCAAATCCACTCAAACCCAGTAACTCACCGAATGTCTAGCCATGGACCGGGGCTGCGTCCAAAGCCCTAGCGAAGTTGATAAACATTGATTGCAACTACTGACCCTTTATTAATGATTATCTTATAAAGTAGCTCAATTGAATTTTTCATATTTGAATATAAAACAGGTACTCAATAATTTAACAAATACCACGGTAGGGAACACCCGTTTTCATACCAAAGACGAGGTAATGTGTCGTGATGCCCTTCCACACCACCAGTTTTCTCAAAATTGTAAATTGTGCATCTATGTTTAAGAAGAGAATAAATTATAAATAGATCTGTTCAAACCAGAGAACAAAAGAAAAACAAAATACAAATCCCATGATTCTCTAGAACCGTCATTTTTTCAATTTTATTCTCTAAAAACATCATCATCCATTTGCAAATTAAAAATGGAGATTGCTAGAATTGCCTCCCAAAGGAATTGAACAGAATCAATTTGTTTTGCCGAATACGAATTTAGCATTGAAAACAGTCATTTGATTAAGGCTGAAATTTGTAACTTATGCCTGAAATTGCTTTACAAATTAAATAACAACACCCCAGACATAGTAATTCTCCAACAGCAGACCCACTCCAAACATTCAACTAGAAAAAGAAAAAAGCTTCACTACATAAGAGAGAAATCAATGCATTGCACAATGGCCAGCTCCTACATTAAAAGCACCTAATCTTTATTTTATCATCTACAAATGAATATATACAACTCAGAACCTGAACTATTTACCTTGTACTTTGTACTTTGCAACATATGTCGAAGTTATATGCACACCGGCAACCTGTTAAGATCCATGTTAAAGCCTTTGACCCTTGAGGAAACCCTACAAAGTATAAACATAAACATATTTCAGTCGAACGTGATGGGCATAAAGGGCGAAATATGTAAGGAAGCAGATGATGGCTGTGACATTCTCAAAGAAATTCAAAGTTGTAATCTGCGTCATCCATCCAAATAAACTACAGATACATAGTTGACAACTACAACTATCAAGCTAACCATTTTAAAAAAATAAAGAAAATTTCGAAATATAAAGCAACAAGAGAGAAGTTTATGTAAGACAACCACCTCGTTCAAACTGCAGTAAGTGCGGAAGTCGCAAAAAGAAGAATGTCACCAAAGGATGATTCCTGCTGCACATTTACGCATCCGCTACTCTTCAGAACCTACAAAAGAAACCATTAAATGAAGTTTCACTTCAGTTATTCTTTAAGATTCGAATGTGATGAGGGAAAATGGGAGAAGTCAGCACTGGACAGTGAAAGTTTGTCAGTGAGAGAACTAGTTTTCAGTTAGTGGAACCCAATACAAAAGAACAAAACCACAATATCTTACTTTCGGAGCTACATATCAAAATCCTCTAAAGCCTTCTTCAAGTAATTACAAATTCGGTAAGAGTCTGGTACTTAAATAACCTATAATTAACTAATAATCCTAAGTGGGAATGCATAGTCAACTTGCTAAGCCAGCCATCACTTTATGCCAAGAGCAAAACAAATATAATCGACTTGGAGAGGAACAATACCAATATTTCAAAGAACATTTTCGCACACTCTCTTCTAGTTTTTCCCTCGAGAGTGTCATTGAGGCTCAAAACCTCCTTTGGTCCTCGTTTCCAAGATTGGAAGGCACTCCGTAGATACTGTGCCACAACCCTGTACCATAATCTCATGTTAAGGCATAACTGATTATGAAATCATCAATAACCATATCAAACAAGTCCCAGTATAAGCAAAGAAAGTTCCATAAACCTTCATCTATATATTACCTAGTCCTGGAGGACACACTAGCAAACCCAGCATCCACTGGACATACATGCACACCATTGGTTATTCACAGAAGACAAACTTTTCAGCACTGCAGAATTATTCTTAAAAGAGATTGTTGCAACCATATAATGAGCTAGTAGTAATTTAAGAATCCCATGTTCCATGAGGGAGTGCAACGACTTTTGAACATACCCGTGCTTCTAGATTCAGCAACAGAGGAATTCAAGTCCTACAACAGAGATTTTCACTTATCAGCAGTTCCCCTTACAATATTTGAGAGGAAGAATTGAAAAACCTGAGTTTTGCTTATTACTGGAACAGAACTCATAAAAAACAAAACTATAACAGGATTGAAGCACAAACCACCCTACAGAATATAAAGGTTTCATACCTCATCCTCCAAATTAAGAGAAAGCTCTTCAGCTGGTAGCTGTTGCTCTGTTGCTGTTGCATCAGTTGACTGAGTCTTGAACTGAGATGCCCCTGACTCGGCCTTTCTTTGATCCTCAATCTCACCATCAAAAGCTTTGCATGGCTGTTGCTTGTGAACTCTCTCTTCCTCAACAATCACAGGCATGCTCTCTTCTTCTCTTATATGAGAATGAGATAGCTTTGATTGGTGAATATTGGTATGGTCAGTCCAATGTTCAACTTCAGGACCAATAGCTGACCCACTATGTTCTTTGGATTCTGGAAATTCTAATTTTCGCTTACCCTTTGAGGGAAGGTCACAACTTTCGTTGATTATGGCTCGAATGTCCAGACAGATAGCTGACAAATATAAAGTTCCGCTGAGGACTCCAGCATTAATCGCTCAGAAATTAGCAAGTAACTTTCAGTAAGAAGGTGAAAAAATCTGAACATTATTAACTTACAGGGAACCCAAGACTCCATCAGAAGTTGATGCATATGAGAAACCCTGTAGGCCTGCCAAATATCAAAGGCCGTGAGAGGTGGTTTCCTTCTTTTGCGCAATAGGTTGCTAGCATCTTGTAATCTTTGCCTCATGTGCCTATAAATTTAAAGACAGCATTCATCAGGCTGACATAAATTCCATATTTTTAAGGCAAATAAATTAAAGGCCAAAAATGACATTTCCAGTAATAGATGACTAGGAGAAAATTTGCTTAGTTAGTATCGGTTTGCATAATTTGATGAAATCTCATGCACCACTGAATCTAAAATAACATCTTTGATGCATTTGCAGGAGGTTCAAGAAAGTTTTGTTCTCATTTTAAGGCAACAATTATAGTGTTACATTACCAACACATGTGTATGTACAATTATAGTGTTACATTACCAACACGTGTGTATCTACAGGCAGTGAAGGTGTTCAGTACTTCAGCAAAAAAACGGATACCACAAGACACCTCCATGTGAATACTATGTATAAATAAAATACAAATATAACATTATTTCTCCTCATATAGAATTGTCATTTTTTTATTTAATAAGTTTGTTTTATATATATAGTGTTAAGAAGTCGGAAGTCGAAAATAATAATCCAAATAGACGATAACATATCAAACCTATATCACAAAGTATTACAAAAAAATACAAATAGCAAAGAATAACATCATTAGACATTGTGGGGAAAAAAATGCATAACGTAATAAAAACTATTGAAATGTACCAGCCTTCTTGAAGTGGAACCAATATCGGGCCAAAGCAAAATGTTGGGGTTCCCAAATCTCCTATTTAACAACCACTATAAGCCTAAAAAAGATTGGCGATGAATATCCTTTAATTTCGTGACCATCCGAGGAAGTCGAAAACAAATTTGCTCTCTACAAATCTTAAAAATCTTGTTTTTTTCCAAGTTGCTTCTCACTCTAAACTTCACTAAAAATGTTTTGGAGGCAAGAATGGCCCCCCAGAATCCTTTTCCCCATTTTAAGGGGGTAAAATGACGATTTTAGACGTTGCCCGAATGACATTTTCCATCATTAGGGGAGGCGGCGCCTAGGCGCCCAACTTTTATGCTGCCTAGGCAGCACCAAGATGGTCCCACCTAGAGCATGCCGCCTTGCCCACGACTAGGCGTTTTTTGAGAAAAGGCCACCTAGGTGGCTGAATTTCCGTTCATTGCATGAGTAAAAATGGCAAGAGTTCAACTCCCCTCGTTCCCTTTCTATTATTTTATGAATTTTCATATACTAGAAGTATCCTAAAGTATCAACATGCAGAACCAGCCTGAGGCTGAAGTGACACTAACACTTATGAAATCCTGTCCTGCAATATTCCGTCTTTAGTTTCTGGTTCCGTGAAAATGTCAAAAAAGGAACTCCATTCAGAAAACATCAGAAGAGGCTCCAAGAGAAATCCTTAAGTAAGTTTGATGTTGGAGTATTTCAGTCCTAGCACACAATTACGTTAAGAGATCAGACACAGAGAACCCTATACAAGAACAACCTCCAGTGCCTATAACTTGACATTAAAATACATGTTCAAGGAAATAGGGGGGACACTAATTAACCCAATAGTTGGATATAAAATAACACCAATCTCCCCATTGTTGTGGGGTAAGTGTTGCATACCAACCTCCCCAATTACATGCCCTGCTACATAAGTTTATAACCAGGTCTATACCGTAGAAAATAATTGCCAGTGTAATCGACTTGAATCAGGTGCCAAATTATAAAGATTATTAACATATCGAATCAATAATTTAGGGATTTTAAAAAGTACATCTGAAAGCCAATTCTAACCTCGTTTACGTAAACAAATCTCAAATCATCACCACTGAGCCCTCTACACTCTCATAGGTAGGTCTAAACCAGTGTTTTAAAAGTCGCCGAGTCAGCACAGAATTAGCCGATTGCACAGAATTAGCCGATTCGACCCGGGAATCAGTCATCCCGTGTCGATACCTGTGTAAAACAGAGAATCGCAAAGTTCTAGAGAAGAACCGGCGATTCTGTACAGTAAATACAACAAAATTTCTTTTTCTTGTGAAAAAATATATGGTTCTTGTCAAAAAAATATATGGTTCTTGTAAAAGTTTGTTGTAAAAAAAATATATAGTTCTTATCAAAAAAAAAAAGTAATACAACAAAATTTCTTTTTCTTGTCAAAAAAATAAATGTATAAAAGTTCCTTGTAAAAAAGAATTATAAGGTTCTTGTCAAAAAAAAAAAGGGTAATACAACAAAATTTCTTTTTCTTTTCAAAAAAATAAGCGTTTCTTGGAAAAAAAAAATATAAGGTTCTTGTCAAAAAAACATAAAAGGTTTTTGTCAAAAAAAATAAAAAGGTTGGATTTATTATTATTTGTATAATAAAATAATTATAAAATGTAAACCAATAATTTCAATTTCAGTATATAATATTATAGTTAGTTAGGTTGTAATAATTTTGATATAGTTAATTAGGTTGTAATAATTTGGGTTTTTTTTTTTTTAACGGATTAGGGTTCTCCACCAATTCGAGATGTTGGGGGCCATTTTTCATCGATTTAAACCATTCTTTATTGTAGTCCATGCATGATTATATACTTCATCCATGATAATTCTATGATTTTTCTTTTGTGTGATGTAAATTTAATGGTTAAAATAAGCTCATACCGGGAAAGAACATCTCAAGATTCACATATTGATGAAAAAGATGAAAATTAATAATGTAGTACCTCGATTTCTTATTGGATTCCTAAGAAACTACATTTACAATAAATTTTAATACTTTTTTAGATCTTTTTTAAAGTTTAATCAGACCGATTCTCGATCCGGAACACCGATTCACCGATCTGGATGGGTTTTTTGGGGTGCCCGATCCAAGGCATTGATCTGTTTTTTAGACTAGTGAACTTATTTTAACCATTAAATCTACATCACACAAGAAAAATCATAGAATTATCATTGATGAAATATATAAACATACATGGACTACAATAAAGTACATTTTAAATCCCAAATTAGCGGAGAACCCCAATCCGTTAAAAAAAAAAAAAACCAAATTATTACAACCTAACTAACTATATCCAAAATTATTACAACCTAACTAACTATAATATTATATACAGAAATTGAAATTGCTGGTTTACATTTTATAATTATTTCATTATACAAATAATAACAAATCCAACTTTGTATTTTTTTTTTGACAAAAAATACTTGTTGTATCACCTTTTATTTTTTTTTGACAAAGAACTTTTATTTTTTTTAACAATAACCTTTTATTTATTTATTTTTTACAAGAAATGCTTGTCGTATTACCTTCTTCTTTTTTAAAAAAAATAACCTTTTTTTCTTTGACAAGAAATATTTTTTTTACGAGAAACTTTTATTTTTTTTACAAGAAAAAGAAATTGTTGTATTACTTTTTTTTTTTTCACAAGAACCTTGTATTTTTGTTTTACAAGAAACTTTTATACTTATATTTTTTTGACGAGAAAAAGAAAGTTTGTTGTATTACTTTTTTTTTTTTTTGACAAGAACCATACTATATTTTTTCTTACAAAAAACTTTTATTTTTTTGACAAGAAAAAAAACTTTTATTTTTTTGACAAGAAATTTAAAAAAAAAAAGTTGTGACGAAAGGACGTGAAACCTGCCAAGATTTGAACCTGCGAAGTCCAGGTGAGAAAAGGGCGTGCTAACCACCACACCACAGTCGGAATTGTGTTATTATTCGCCCGACTCAAAGATTATATGATATTACGATTTCAGCTATTACTCACAATAATCCCACATCGAAAACACGGAATAAAATTGACAGGAATAAATACTACTTTGGTACCAACCCCTAATGCGTGTGAAACGCATGAAGTAGCGTGGGGCTTGTGGCTAAGGACACGTGGCTTGGAGGTTGTTGAGCACCATTGACCCATTTTAACTCAAAAAATTACAAGAATGCCCTGTACGATTCATGATGTCATGTAGTGTACAGAACCGGGAACCAGGCAATTCATTACGTCATGCAGCGATTTACTGTGCAGAATCGCCAGTTCTTCTCTCGAACCGGCCGATTCTCCATTTTACAAAGGTATCGACACGGAATGACCGATTCCCTGGTCAAATCGGCCGATTCCATGCCGACTCGACGACTTTTAAACCACTGGTCTAAACACAAACTTTAAATCCTACATAATTCATCTCTAAACACAAACGTTAGGTCAAGGCATTTGAAACTTCTTGAATGAAGTCCTCAATTTCCTATAAGTAGTACAAAAGAAAAAGAACTCTTGAGCTTGTGACATTGTAAGGATAGAGGAAAGCTTCAAGACAGAAACCAACTGTCAGATGAGTCATAAAAGGAGAGACGAATACAACTTCTTTGCACAGAAATAACAAACCTATAATAGATGTTATTTCATTTTAATAATAGTGGGAATGTAAGATATGAGGACAGTGAGGTGGCTATGTCAAAAGATAGATAATGCCCGCAAGAGTGGTAATAAATTTTACAACATTAAAGTGGAGGATGTTAGATATGAGAACATAGTATAGATAAAAGAAGTGGCTATGTGAAATTCAAGGGAATAAAATCCTAAAAAAAATAAAAAAAATCTCTTCACTTTTGTTAATAATTTGAATTCTACTTATAAATGCCACATAATACAAATAAGAAATAAAACCCCTCAGTACAACCAAGGATCTTTCTTTTTACTGCCAAAAACAATAGACACAATTCAGGGACTAAATATATGCTTCAACTAAGAATTTTCTCCTAATTCGGTTACTTCTCCTAGGATACTTCTCCTAGGACGAGATGGTTCGGGATCCAAGGCCTGACTTGTGTCACTTTCTATCTCATGAAACTCAGCTTATTTCAAAGTCGCACGGCCCTTGAAGATTTCTTCCTCAAGGAAATGAACGTCCCTACCCTGAAGGATAGCCCATGTGTCGATTATAAAAATCGTATCCCTTACCATGTGGTGGGTATCCTATGAAGATGGACTCCGCAGTTTTAGGATCTAATTTTGTCCTATTTTGATGGGGAATTAAGACATGGGCAGAACATCCCTATACTCTGAGGTGATCAAGGACAGAGCACAACCACTGAAAATCTCATGAGGAGTTAAGAGGGACAGCTTTTGTGGGAGTCCAATTAAGGATATAGTTGGCTGTCAAACTAATTTTGTACATCTGTAAGTGTTCTAGCCAGTATGAATAAAAGAAAGAAAACGAATTTTGTAACTGTACATACTTAGCTCGATCACATTGACCATACTCCCAAATATAGCCATGACTCAAAGATGACCCTCACACCTCCGCAAGAGATCTCTCTCTACCATCGAAATCACCCATTGCCTCATGTACTAGGGGTACATGATTTTGGGCCCCAGTGCACCAAGCACCCAGAATCATTCTCTCGCTCACTCCCACTAAGCGAGAGAATCTTAGCTTTAAGGCCTTGAACGGTCATAAATTCCAACAGCTGCTTCTATGGAGATCACCATCAAACACTCCACCTCCTCCACAAGGTGCAGGAAGCCAAAGATGTGCCCTCTCTCTGTGAACTGCAGAACAAATTTTATTCTCAGTTTTCTCATGAAGCTTTCCAAATATAGAGGGTAAATGCTTGTTTTCATGATTTGAGAGCACAAAAAAGAATGCACTATAATACAATTGATTGCAGATGACCATCTTGAATTGGGGATCATCAATATCTATCACTTCATCTGCGAATGATGATACCCAAGAATGATGATGTTAGGAAGTCCATCGGATTATAGTATAGAATGACATGGAAAAACCAAATTTTCCTTGAAGGAATATGAGGATGAGCTGCTGCAATATGAGAAGAAAAACGCACTAACTTTAACAGAATTCCCGACAAGATTAGTAATGACTAGTCAAAAAGGTTTCCTATAAGAATTTTTGGAACCTTATTGGAGACATATACTTCCAACTTCTCGGCCCAAACAGTTTGAAAGCAAGGTACAGACATGAATTGAAAGAGATCAAAACTAGCGGATTATATACTCTCATCTCTACCAAATATGCATGAAGGGATACGAAATGAATAAGGTTAAAGGAAAAAGGAATGAATATGATAATTCAATGTATTATGAGTTCACCGTCCAATGAAATTATAGGCAGTAATGAAAGGATTACTACTCATCAGAGCATGACATAACCCCAACCGGGAGTTCCCACATTCTCTCCAAAATTGTACACAGTTTCATTAGACAGTAATGACTCCAAAAAACTATGGTTTTCCAGAATCCATGGGACTACACTATAGATAAATGATGAAAAAGTAAGAAGGAAGATCATCTGATACCTTAATCCCTTGGTCTTGGGATTTCCCCGCAGGAGATATCATCCGTAGCTGCTCTGACATCAAATTGGATAGGCCCAAGCTCAAGCTTACCAGATTCGATCTTGGCCTGATCCAGATTCTCATTCATGAGGGTTATCAAAGCTTGAACTTAATAATATCGAACACGACCAATTATAATCCCCAGATATTGTCCATAGCTGCTCTTACATCAAATTGGATAGCCTCGAGCTCAAGCTTACCAGATTCGATCTTGGCTGGATCCAGATTCTTGTTCACGAGGGTTATCACAGATTGAGCTCAATAATTAGCACATGACCACTTATAATCCCCAGCCTCAAACTCAAGCCAAGTCCACTCAAATCTGGCCTCTTTTAAGAATTGAACAACCATACAGCCTCTTTTGTGCACTGCATACGGCTCTGCAAAGGAATCGACTCCTCTATCCAAGAAAGAGACAAACAGAATCTATTAGACCCAAATCTTTAGATGATTCATTTACGACCTTTTTCCTCAGAGTCATCAAAATATTAAGATGGTTATGCTGCTTTTGAATTTTTAATTCAGCAATCCCAGAGTTTCTTTTTGATCCGATCAAATAAATAAAGATAAAAAGAAAATTTTTTCTTTCATTTTCTCCCTCGTTTCTTTCATAAAAATATGAAAGAAACTTTTGGTGTAGGAGCAAAAGGGTTTGGTTTATTGAACAGTTTTTGCCTCGTTTCTCTACTTTCCAGCATCGATTGGTATCAGATCCTGGGTTTTCTTCAAAAACAAAGCTGGGTATCAGGCCAAGTTTTGCCAAATCAACCTAGAACTTGCAGTTTCAGCCAGTTTGGTTGGTTCTCTGCATTCGGATTATGATTTCGGTGAACCTATGGCAGCAAGAAGAAGTCGAAGCAGGGGTAATCATATGGACCTCTTGATGAGAGAGATCAAGAGATAGATGATCCGAAGTGACAAGTTCATGAACTTACAAGGCGGCTTGCAGGAATTAATCGTAGATGAGATGTAAGTTTTATCCGTCCAAGATGATGTTGAGCACAACCCTTTTCACAATCGCGCTCCACAGGATGAGTCAAGTGAAGACGAATATGATCAAAGGCATAAACATTCCTCAAAATCCATAGATCTAAAAGTATAGACATTCCTGATTTTGAAGGAAAGTTGCAGCTCAACAATTTTATAGTCTGGCTAAACAGAGTAGAGAGGATTGAATCAAAATGCTTTGGTATGGTAGGAACAGCTAAGAGCAAGGGGCGAAAGAATGGGAAAACCTAAAACTTTGCCATGGGTGAAGATGAGGAAAAAGATGAAGGACAAATATCTCCTTGATAGTCTTTATATCAATAGATGCATGTGTAGCGCCAAGGAGAACGGTTGGTGGATGAATACATGGATGATTTTAACCTTTTGACTGCACCTTTGCAGCAATATTGGACTCTTGATGAGGTTTATAACCTTGCAAAGAGGATTGAAACTCAGCAGAAATGACCCTTGAACAAGATGGAGTGCAGGTGCAAGTGATGGGGGAAATATGGCAGCAACCCATGGTGGTGATTTTGGGAAGACATCTCGCACTGCTGTAACAACCAACCAACAAGGTGCCCTGAGCCAAAAAGCAGTTGTTTCATGAGTCGAGCAACGCGAAAGGAGTGCCAGTAGCAACTTTAAGTGCCACAAGAATTTGGGCACCGGGCATGTTTCATCAAAGTGTCCAAATGGCAAATCGTTTACGTTTCTAAAGAATTTTATTCTGAGGACAGCAAGCATTCTTTTGAAGGTGACCCATCTACGATGAGCCGGTTGTGAAGAGGACCTGGAAGTGACCTAGAATGATAATGGGGAGGCTTTGGTAATCCAGCGCAGCATGATTACACCCCGAGTAATAGACAAGGAACTTGGAAGGAACTAACTTCCCGAACTCCTTGAGGATCGGTGTGATTTCATGGGTGATCAAATCTTTGACAAGAAATCGTTTGAAGGAGATGGCCATCCTGTCTTTTATAGTGATCCATCTTTATTGAGGGTCTTATTTTTTATGACGATTTGATGGGTGATATTATCTATGGAGAACAACATAGTGAAGACACCGAAAATCAAGGAGACAGTAATCCATCTTTATTGAGGGTCTTATTTTTTATGACGATTTGATGGGTGACATTATCTATGGAGAACAACATAGTAAAGACAATGAAAATCAAGGAGATAATAGTAGTCCTGATATCTTCTCCAAATATGGGGTATCATGTGAGGTGCAGCCCAAGGGTTTGGTGATATTTCCTAAGAGCTTTGTGCTTGGAACTTCAATATAGAAGGTGGCCATTAAATGGTTGATTTTGTGATTCCTAATGTTAGGGTTTGACTTCAGCCATTGTTTTGTTTGGAGTGGAGAACCCCCATATCTAATTACTATATGCGAGTCGAAAGAAATCACAGGGGTAATGCAACATTAATCTTGAGCCGCTTCAAAATTTGTGGTAGAGTATATTATCTAATGCATTCGGGCCCAAAAATGTTGTGCTTATGTACTACAAGTATGGCAGCCCCAATGGGCCCAAAACATGGTTCATCCAATATCTATGGGGTGTGTCATGGCACCCTTGATCTCAAATTTCATTAATGTGGGAGATATGGTGATAGTTTATCTACACAAAGATAGGTATCATGTGGGCAAATAAAAAAAACTCAATAACAGGAAATCGGACGGCTGATGAAGAAGATGGGAGCAACATCAACCTTCCAACTGAGTTTGAGACCTTGAATGTGTTCAATGTTGATAATCTTTTCGAATACCCTGGACTTGAAGTAACAACAGAAGAAGAGCCGAACTCAAGGTGGAGTTCTTCCCAACCGAGGAGAATGATGCACCGGACAGTCCTTTGACTAGTCAAGGCAGTTCTCATGGGCCTTTTAACCCCAATCAATCCATCCTTTGACGATCTCCTTTATGATGATCCATATCACAAGGTCGCTAAGAGATTCGGGACGGTAAGGTTGACTTTTTGAAGGAGTTTATTTTTTCGTTTGTTGCTCTTTTTACAGTGCATAATAATTTCTAGTGTTTTAACTAATGTTAGGGGCAGTTTAAGGACCTCTTATATTTTGATTTGAGTGAAAGAACTTATGAGATATTTTTAAATAATATTTTAACTTAAGTGGGGTAGTTTTGGTCTTTTTCTTAATGTAATGTTACAAAAGGGATGATAGGGTTTCTAACACTTTTAGGGCGGCGTGAACAGTAAAAACAGGGCGTGAACAGTAAAAACAGGGCGTGAACAGTAACACCAGGCCTTATCTAGGTCTTAGTATCTTTTTCGTACAAGAAAATCCAGGTCCGCTCAAATCTGGCCTATTTTTATGGTTTATTGAACTAGTTTTGCCTCTTATTCTCTATTTTCCTGCATCAATGTCACATTAATGTTAATAAGATCTAATAATGGATAACTCAGATCCCCTCTGTTGTGCAGAACTCGCTGGACGACATCTACCATATGTGGGAGCAGACACTCATCTTTGTCCAGCAGATTTTCAGAATGTATTTATTAGTCTTCAGAAATTATTGGTTTTTTATGATTTGACCCTCAAAGGGGTTCATGATGAAATTTTGGAAAGTTCATACCTCTGTATGAGTTCCTTCGCTTTAAGGCCAGAAGTGCTGCTCATCTAATGGATTCCCAAAGATCAATCAGAGGGGAATTTACAGGATTCTAGCCTCCAAACTCCCTCCCCGCTTTTAGTGCTTTTTTTTTGGGTAGTTCAGCTCACGTAATCGAATTTGAGACATAGCGAACCTGCAGAGTGCAGACCTAAAGTAGAACTAAGATGTTTAACTAGAATCCCAATCTTATTTTCCACAAGAGAACTAAGATGTTTAACCTACAGCCAACGTTCTCTTCTTCACCCTCGCTGTCACGAAATTCTTTATATGATAAGAGAAAATACTGTAAGATACATGCTTCAAGTAAGGAAACCTATTTAACCAAAAAAAAAAAAAGTAGAGAAACTAAAAGTAGAATCCCCTGAATATGTTGCATCACAACAGCACAGAAACCAGTAACCAATTCCACAAAATGTAGCGAATGCAAAGAATTATCAAAATGATATCTGCAAATGGTTAAACAACAAAGTGCATTATTTCTACAATCAATTTACTTTTATCAATGAACGTTAACATGACTCACTCATTAGAAAGCACAATGCTTTCATCAAAGAAATGCTTTCTTTTCCTCGATTTTGGAGTTCGTTCCTGAGCCTTTGGAGTTGGAAGAACCATATATTCAGGTGTAAATTCCCCTGTTCAGAAAATTATGGTCAAACTCGTTAAACCACATCCTATACCTAACATGTGTGGATGATTCCAGTAAGCAAGAAAGAAAAAAAAAAAAACATTTAACTTTCGTAACAAATCATTAACACAAATTACACATGTGCCTATTGCAACCAACCAAATGCAGGTGGCACAACAGATTTAGGAGTTCCAGCAGGCGTTCCAACAACTGGCATTTGAAGAGATGAAGGAGAAAATCCTGAGGAAACACAAGTTCTCTCTGGAGATGGTAACAATGTCTCAGGTAGTATTACATTCCTTCCATGATCAACCTGTTCATTGGCATCCTTACAGAGCTCATTTGATTGCATTGCATGTATCCCTGAATTTAGTAGTTCATCTACATTTCGGGGCATTTCCGAGTCAGGATATTCCTCCAAACGAAGCCTATTTCCATCATGTTTAGGGATGAACGAGTCTAAATCACTTCCACTATCCACTTCATACGTCCCCATGTTATGATGAGAAAAATACCTAAAATTCAAAGATACCTTTTTTACTGTGTTTCACATTTGAATGGCAGACAGGTTACATGGAGAACAGAGATAGGAACTGACTATACGTACTCATAGCCTTGGAGTGAGATGTTAATTCCAAGCATCTGGGAACAGGTATTGGCCTGCACAAATTATTAAACACAGCAATGAATACTAGGGATCATTCAAGAAAGATTTCACCCTTCACTTTTCAAGCATGCCATGCATTCAAGCCACAGAAGCAACATATAAACGACCAATCATCCACTGAAACCTTTGCCCTGAAAAGGTTTATATATAGTTAACAGCCATGAAGAGGTGAAGCTTAGTACCTCATGCACGGAGAATGTCATAAACGGATCACCGCCACATGGAAACTGGTCTGTGTGAAGCACATTGTAAAAATGTTATCAGAAAAAATATAAACCAGATCTTATTGAATATAAAACATCCAATCAAATGCAAATCAGTAACAAGAAGAAACAAAACCTCGCAAAGTTATCTGGTCTCTAGTTTTAGTATGGTCACCTTCAAGCCTACATCACAGATCATAGGAACTTTGGCGCACTTGATAAAATATAAATCTAAAATTCATATAGAATGAAACAGTTTCATACTCTGTCATCTGATATCCCATCTCCTCCAAGTTCAAAAGATCAAGTTCAAACTTTTCTGGAAGAGTGATACTATGGAAAGGAGCAGTTGGGGCTTCTGGTAGTCTGTTGAGCTGCATTAAAACAAAGGAGTCTTTTAGTTTGTTTAGGGCTTCATGGCAGTCATGGTAGAGGTATTCGACTTTCTTTGAGTATATTCTAACAACGCCCAGGAGAAGATGACCAGACATTCTCAATGTGATTGAGACTTCAGAGCCTATGATGTAATCTGCAGGCAGAGAATTAAACAGTAGTCAGCCTGCAAGTATAACACAAGAATGACCTGTTTCTGCAAACTTAGAAAGGAAACTAAAAGTTCCAAAGGAACATAGACATAGAAGAATATAAACATGATAGTTTTAAAATATCAAGTGCAGAATATTTAGTTCATACACATAATAATCTTAGGTATCACTCCACACCATCATTCTTTCCATCCAGCAAAGCAACTTGAACCAAAAACACAGTCATTCAGAAGAAAAAAAATATGTGAACAAAACATACAACTTCAAGAAATCGAAGGCAGTTTGTAGCCAATCCTACAAGACAAAAAATCATCATAAGTTCTCATAATCATTTGATTATACGATTATTTGTTTAAGGCCTCAAAAGGCCAAGTGGGAGAATGTTGGAGTTATGTTCTTTTAGAGCCTCAAAACTTCGACATTTTCATAGCTCTCGACTTCAGTAGGAGTAAAAGAGCGACATGACCCTAGGATCTTGGTGCACTAGGACCAAGAATCATGAAACCCTGAGAGTCATACGGGCGCTTTATATGGGTGAAAGGCACCTAGAGGTTTAGGAGTTCCCTCTAGTCAGAGCCAGTTATTATTATTATACCTCATGATTGTGTGAAGGGTCGGGGCAGGGTGTATTTGCGTATGATTTATCATACAAGCTCAATGAGAAGGTTGAGGATTAGAGAGGACATTAGCCTAAATCCCTGGCAAGTAGTTGAACCTTTGCATTGTAGTGTATAGAAACCAAATCCAAGGTACGTCTTTAAAATTTTCAGACAAACTTGACAATAAAACTCAATTTCCTTGCAAATTACAATCATATGGAATTTTATGTCTCAATTACAGCCACATGAAAGAAATCAATCAAAAAACCTTTCGATACACTCATTTGATACAACTTACTTTGAGTCACTTGTCAAAAACAACGCAAAACTACTCAAGGAGATCAAGTGTGAAACACTTGAAACTAGTGCTTTTGAAAATTCAGCATTGTGCAAAATTACATACCAAAATTATACATCAATCTTCAATATAACGCTAATGAAAACATGATCTCCACATTTCGAGCATATAAATGCTCAAGTAATCAAAAATAACATGATCATGGGAAGCCTTTGAGAGCTCTTGTTGCCTGGTTCACTCTACCAAGGTCTTAGCTATGTACCATCATAGTGTGACATGTGATGGCAAGCATCACAATTAAGGCCAAATTCACTCTATCAAGTAGTGGGAAGCCAAGCATCAATGGAGCTACACTTTTATGGATGAAAGGGCTTTCAAAATCTGGGATCAAATTTAGTGGGAAAACATAGAAGATATGTAGGCTTAGATCACAAGATCAGCTCAAAACGAGTACGCACGCCATGAAGAAAATTTGGTGCAAGGAAGATGGAGGGAAGAAATAATTAAAATAAAAATAATAATAAAATGAGAGAGAATATACCCTCTCAGAGTCTGTAAGGAATCAACCCCATCTTTTCACAAGATCAACTTTACTGAATCACCAAATTCTCTGTTTACAATAAGGACTTCTCCCCTTTAAAGGAGAACGAAAAATAAATAAATAAGGACCCGGTTTTCGGTTTCTATGCGACCAAGCCCGCATATGTAGAAATGTGGGCCTATTAATAAATCTATTTTTGAGATAGATTTTTGAACTTAATTTTTAAGGACATGTAATATCTAACATGGAGACCATGAATATGAAAAAATAAGTAAATTTTAAAAAATAGAAATAATAATTCTAGTAAGAAAACATTTGGATCGTTAGTTTCCATTGTTTTTAGATGGAACACCTACTTGCATCCTTCTTTAAGATGGATGCTTTACACAGTTTGGACCGCATATATAGTCATGCGGTCCAACCCGCATGAAACAATTTTCCAATAAATAAACCCACATAAAATAAACTCTCTAACACTCATGTACCACCTTCCACGTAAATCTCTTCTCCCTATTTTCTCTCACGTGAGTCTCTATATGAGCTTCCATGTCCCTTCCTTATCTCCCTATTCTCTCTCACGTGAATCTCTATATGAGCCTCCATATCTCTTCCTAAATTTTAAGTCCACAAAAGTAAGACTTCTTTAGGTAAGCCCAACTTAGCCCAATATATCCTAAAAATCCGACCATGCCTAACTTATCTCTTTAAAACCAACCAAGCCTAGCTTATCCTAAAATCCAACCCCCTAACAACATAAAAACAACTCACCCCACACCCACCTAATTCCTAAAATAGGTAACTCATTTAAAAAATATTAATAAAATTAATTTTTTTTTAATTTCTAAATTTTCATCTGCGTCAAAATCAGACAGTTTCCCCTTGAAAATTCTCTAAAATGCTCCATCAATTGTGTGATTTAATTGACTAATGTTAATACCAAAATCTCAGAGAATTTTAGTCAATTAAATCCTATAAAACTCATAGAAAAAACTTTTGAAAACTAGATCATTCAATCATAGATCACTCCCTTAATCACATGAATCAATTTAAAATCAAGAACTAATCAAATGGAGAGCTATGAGATAGAAATACCTTGATGTAATTGAGGTTTTACAGTCATGGATTGCTCCAAAAACAATGGAGAAGATCCAACTCAATCTGAAAGCCTTATGGTTACTTGATCATCTTTTAGCTTGATGAAGCTTGAATTGGGTTTTAATGCAGATCAATTCTACTTTCTCTCACTAAGTTTTCTTTATCTCACTCAACTCGAGTTTAACTCACATGATGAGAGAAAAATGAAGAGGAAGAGGAAGAGGGACTAGGGTGTGCCACTCTAGAAAGAGAATGGGGAAAACCACTCTAGAGAGAGAGAATGAGAGTAGAGAGTGAATCAAATGAGAAGAACGAGTATTTACAGGCACTAGTCCAGAGATGCTTCTAGAAACGTGAATCAAGCCATTCATGTCAACACTCTATGCAACAAAGAGGAGCTTGATCCGAACCTTCCATCTACCATCCTACCATCTTGATGTGTTGACTGGAATAAAACACCATTATCCTCCATTTATTCTATAATTCAATAAAATTTGCCTTTTCTAAAATACCCATGTTGTTTCAGTTTGTCAAGATAAAAATCAAAATTAGGGACATTACCCTCGTGGTAATTAAGCACACTTTTCAACAAAATGCAAATTTGGAAGTTTCACTCTACTTTTGAAGAGCATATATATCCAAAATATATGATGCTACATGTGTGAGTTAGTTAAGTGAGCAACTACATAAGTCCTTAGGGCTTCGATTGAAATATCAAACTCTATGCTCTTTCTAGAAGGGTTCATACATGTGCACAAAATACAAATTTCACACATAAAACATGTGCCAAAATTCAAATTTCAGTTTCCCAAAAAATTACGAAGAATACCGAACTTAAATCAACTTTTAATAACATATCACAAAATGACAAGGGGGGTCCCATGGCGCTTTGATGTCACCCCCATATCATCTCCACGTGGCACTGATGTGGAGGCCCATGGCTCACACCCATTGGCCATTTGGGTGTCACGTGCAATCCCCCCGGCGTCTATCCTCATGTGTCTTTTGTTCAAAAGAAATTCGGAAAATGCTATTTCTCGCTCAAAAAATTCCAAAAGATCTCCAAAAATTCATTGAAACATTCTCTAGCAAAATAAATCATTTTGGCACCATCTATAAATATTTTCAAGGGAAATTAAGATCCTATGGAGTTGGATTAGACATCGGGGTACTCCACACGGCTAGACTCAGAATCCAGAGTCACCTTCTCAATATGACCCAACAAACTCATAACCCTCAAAGCTAATCAAGGGCTCACAATATAGCTCATAATTGCTGGAAACGTCTAGGAACCCGAATCGTTTTAGGAACCGGAATCGTTGAATCACCGCCGGCTAGAACATGCTTGTATTAGGAATCGTTGCCCGTACAATAAGTATCACTAGGAATGAGATTTCTAGTTTTTGAAAATCGTATTTCGACTGAAATAAATCCACGTTTCATCCACATATGGAATCGAGATTTTGTCCTCCTTGGAATCGAGATTCCCATCCCTCTGGAATCGACACTCAAGAGTCAAGATTCATTAATATGCGGAATCGAGTTTCCGACATCTATGGAATCGAGTTTCTGACATATGCGGAACAAAGATATGTTGTTATTTTGAATCGTGATTCTAACATATTTGGAATCAAGTTTTTAAAGTATATGGATCAGAGATCCAAATTTACAATAATATGAACTATGGAATGCGTTTGATGACCCCTACCAAGAATCGAGATTTCATTTTTATGGAGAAGGAAGCCACAAGCACATCTTGAGCCTCATCAACTTTAGAACCTATATAGGATGTAGTTTATTAGAAGGTTTCCCAAATTTTAAAGTGATTGTGTTGGCTATTGAACTTAAGGTCATTATATATACAAAAGACAAGTACTTCTAAATTGTGATTTTGACTTCATTATTATAAAGACAAAATAAGATTATGTCTACGTCATGGTTTTACTTTTAATCGTATGTGTTGTATTTTACATTTAAAGTAAAGACCATCCAGGGTGGCACAAGTAAAATAATGAAACCTTGCAACCACTAGAAGCATTCAAAGGAATATTTCTACTCCAATTGATGTGGAGACAAGATTTAATCCTTGCTAGAATCCAGATTCGATATATTTGGAAACATCTACCCACAATTAATGTGTTCAAAATTCTAAAGATATATAGGATCGAGATCCCGAAATTAAGGAATTGAGTTTCCTTGGTTTCGATAAATGGTTTCTAAATATGTGTTGAATTGAGATTCCAAAATTAAGGAATCGAGTTTCCTTGGTTCCGAAAAATGGTTTCTAAAGATGTGTCGAATCGAGATTCCAAAATTAAGGAATCGAGTTTCCTTGGTTTCGAAAAACGGTTTCCATTGAGATTCCTTAATGGTAACGCGGAATCAGGTTTCGCAACCAGAAACCCATATAGCTTATTAAATTCAAACCAATGAGTAAATCAAAATCTCCTAGCTATAGTGATTACAGGTGCACCCCTAAGGACAAACACACTCACAACGTGCTGGGCTTCCTCTCTTTGCACACACGGATATCCCTTCATAGTGGATTATCTAAAAGAACGACTTCTCATTTGCGATTTTTTACACACACGCTATGAGAAGGTTCTATTATTTGTCAAGGATTTAGGCTAATGTTACTAAAACACACTCAAACATCGAGCTCACATCATCAATCAAATAAAAATACAATACCCTGGCCCATCACACTGTCATGAGGCATAATAACAATAAATGACCCTAACAAGAGGCAACCCATAAACCTCTCAGTGCCTTTCTCCTAAATAGAGCCCCTCATGACTCTCTTAGGGTTTTATGACTCTTGATCCCAATGCCCAAGATCCTAGAGTCATATTGCTTTTTTACTCTCACTGAGGTCTAGAGCTACAAAAATGACAGAGTTTTAAGGCCTTGAAAGGACATAACTCCAATACTCGTAACATGTGTGTAAATAGTCACAAATAGGAAGCCACTCTTCCAAATGATCCATTGTGGAGAGATATGAACATGCGACAAGAAAGGAACCCTGCACCTAGTATGAATGTATGTTCTTGGGTGTGCACATCTAATCCACGACAACTTGGAGATTCTCAATTACTAATTGATTTGTCCTTAAGAAGCTATATCATGAGGCCCTGATTAGCACTGAGGGTCAAGAGTTTGTTAGGTCATACAGAGAAGGTAACACTAGATTTTGAGTCTAGTCAAGTGGAATACTCCGATACTTAATTTAACAACATCGAATCTTAATTTCCCTTTAAAATAGATTTAAAAGGTGCCAAAATGAGTTATTTTTAGAAAACATTATTTTAAGAATTTTTTGGGAATTTTTGGAGTTTTTGAGCAAGATATAATATTTTTTAGAACTATATTAAGCAAATGACAAATAAGGATAGAATCTTGGGGGTCCCACGCGTGACACCCAAATGGCCAAAGGGTGTCCAATACGTGAGCCATGGGCCTCCACATCAGTGTCACATGAAGATGACGTGGGGTGACATCAAACCGCCATGGGACACCCTTGTCATTTTGTAGTTTATTGAATAAAGGGTGATTTAAGTACAGAATTTTCGTAAAGTTTTTGCAAATTAAAATTTGGATTTTTGGCACACATTTTGTGTGAAATGTGAGTTTTGCACACATTTATGAAACCTTCTAGAAATTAGGGTTTGATATTTCAATTGAAACCCTAAGGACAATGTAAATGTGCACCTAACTAACTCACGCATGTGGCACCATATGATTTGTTACACATCCTCTTAAAAAATGGAGGGAAACCTCAAAATTTGAATTTTCCTTGAAAATGTGCTTAATTACCATAAAGATATTTCCTTAACGTTGATTTTTAACTTGATTAATTGAAAGTACATGGGCATTTACAAAAGAACAATTTGGAGTGAATTATGGAAAAAATGAAGGATAATGATATTTGAATCCCATCCACACATCAAGATGGTATGATGGTGGATGGAAGCTTAGGAACAAGTCTCTCTTTGCGCCATAGATTGTTGACGTGAATGGTTATCATTCACCTATCTAAAAGCATATCTACACTAGAGCCTATAAATACCCCCATTTCCTCTCATTTGATTCACTCAACTTCCGATCTCTCTCTAGAGTGGTATGCCCCACTCTCTCTAACTCTAGAAGTGGCATGCCTTGGCCCATCTTTCTCTTTCATTCTCTCTCATCATATGAGTCAAATTAGAGCTTAGTGAGATGAAGAAAACCTTGTGATAGGAAGTAGAATTGAGCACCATTAAAGCTCAATTCAAGCTCTATCAAGCTAGAGAATGATCAAGCAACCATAACGCTTTCAAATTGAGTTAGTTCTTCACCTTTCTTCAATAATTTTGAAGCAATCCATGGCTGTAAAACCTCGTGTACAGCAAGGTATTTCCATCTCACAGCACTCGAATTCATGAGTTCTCGATCTTCGATTGATCATTGATTCATGTGATAACGGAAGTCATCTATGATTGATTGAGCTAGTTTTCAAAAAAGTTGTTCTTTTTTTTTTTTGAGTTTTATAGGATTTAATTAATTGAAATTCTCTGAGAATTTGACATCAACATCAGTGAATTAAATCACATAATTAATGGAGAATTTTGAAGAAGGGGAAACTACGTCTCGTTGTCTTCATGGCATGCCTACTTGTTTTGAGCTTGATCTTGTGATCTAAGCCTACATATGTCTCACATTTTTCCCACTAAGTCTGATCCCATATTTTGAAATCCATTTCATCCATGCAAGTGTAGATTCATAGGTTCTTAGCTTCCCACTACTTTGATAACAGTAAACTTGGCCTTTAATTGTGAGGCTTGCCATCACATGTCACACTGACACTTTTTTTTTTAAAGTAAAATTGTTTAAAAGTACGTCACACTATGCACATAGTTAAGACCTTGGTCGTGAACCGGGTAACAAGAGCTCTCAAGGCTTCACATGATCATGTTATTTGGGTTACTTGAGCATTCATATGATTTATTTTTATTTTTTTGATATAGTTAACATTGTATTGCTATAAGGAGAGAGAGTACAAAGATGAGGGGGGGAGGATGGGACCAGCAGTACCCAGGAGACGGGTCTCTCGATCAAAAAAATTAGTCCAGCAGCCTTATACAAAAATTGACCTTTGGACCTTCCTGATTACAGAATATGTACTTGTATATAACAAAAATGGGGCCTATAAGAGTGCCCAATTACAAGACGAGTAGATGTGACTACTTACACTCCTAGGCGCCCTCTGTGGTCCAGAGCAAAAAAGGAGATGGACCAGGCAGGGTCTTCAGAACGGGCCCGTGCTCCGTCTTTAGCGAGCAGATCGGCGAACTCATTCGACGTCCGCCAAGTATGTCTCCAAAAGACGTTCATATCCCTACATATGAAATCAATTTCATAAAAAATCATGGAAAGGTATTGAGGAGGTGTTGTAGTGCCTTCAGCCCAGGAAATGATATTTTTGGAGTCTCCTTCCACTACCAAGTTTGGGCCCCATGAGGGGTCAAAATTTTTTAGACCCATAAGAAGAGCCATGGCTTCTGCAAACTGGGAGTCTTCCTGCCCCAAGTATTCTGAGTAGGTAAAAAAGACATTGCATTTATGATCACAAAAGACACCTCCAGCTCCAGCCGGGCCCGGGTTACCCAACGAACAACCGTCGAAGTTGAGTTTTATGGCACCTTCTGGAGGAGGCTGCCAGTTGTGAGGTCTTTGGATCTTATGTGGCTACAGGTAAAGAATGTTCTCCCATTGGCTGAGAAACGTATTCGTGGGGATCCCCACAAAAGCCCTGTGATTCGAGGCCCAAAAAGTTACTAGAGTTGTAACCTTATGGAAGAGCACTGGAACTTCATTTTTGTGCCCTTGGAAGATCCTCTCGTTCCTTTCTAACCAAATGACCCAGATGGTTGCAGCAATGGCGGACTTCCACAAAATTCTACGGGCTATCAGCCAGTAGCACGCGTAGAATGAAGAGATGAGAGCCTTGACCGTAGTGGGGTGACCCATTGAACGTGGAACAGCTGAAGCACCATGCTCCACAGATCGTAAGCAAGACTACAGTGACTGAAGAGGTGAGGGTTCGATTCCTCCTCACTCATACACATGGCACACCTATTGGGGAATGGAATGCCTCTTTTTTTAATCTGGTCAACTGTGAGAGCCTTTGACAATAGGCAATCCAATTGAACGCCTAAACTTTTGGTGGAGCAATGGTGTGCCAAACCTTGGATAGGATGGAGATAGGATTAAGAGGGAAGGTAGGAGGTTGGATGAGTTTTTTATAAAAAGAGGCCACTGAAAATGTACCGGATGAAGTGAGAGTGCATACCAGAGCCTCCTTCCCAACCGAAGCTAAGAAAAAGGTGTGCAAAGCTGCCGAGAGAGAGATGAAGAGTCTAGTTTCTTCTTCAGTGAGATTCCTTCTGAAAGAGGGATTCCAAACTCTTCGGCCCCCTAAGAGAACCATTTCTTCAGCTATGGTGGAATCTTTGTTAGAGGCTAGATGAAAAATCGATGGGAAGAGGTCCCTAAGAGGAGTATAGCCTATTCAGAGGTCAGACCAAAATTGCACTTTTGTACCTTCTCTAGGATGGAGACGAATAGATTGTTTGAACAGCGAGAGAGAGGTGGCAAAGGACTTCCAAGCTCCAGAGCCCCTACTCTGGGAAATCCAATTGGGCACCCACTTATGTTCCGGAATCCTATATTTATTTCAAACAACCTAAGCCCAGAGGGAATTAGTCTGGGTGACCAATCTCCACCACCATTTGACTAATCGGGCCTGGTTGTGTTTGCTTAGGTCTCTGATTCCTAGACCTCCTTGAGGTTTAGGTAGTCGGACTCTATCCCATGAGATTAGGTGATGTTTGGTCTTTTCGGCCTGTCCAGACCAGAGGAAATTCCTCATAAGTTGGTCCAACCGATTGGCCATCGATGCTGGCAAGTGGAAAATTGACATTAAGTAGACCGGGGCATTTGCCAGTGTGGCTTTGATCAATGTAGAGCGGCCAGCCAAGAAGAGAAATCTCCCTTTCCAACCAGCCAATCGCCTATCCACTCGGTCTATGACTTGGGCCCATTGTCTCTTTTTGGGTTTCCCCAAGCCCAGTGGTATACCCAAGTAGACAGTGGGGAAATCCCCCACTTTGCATTCCCAGTTAGGAATAAGGGTCCTGATTTCATTAGTTGTCAAGCCTACCCCAATCATCTTTGATTTATCCATATTGGCTTTGAAGCCTGTGGCGATCTCGAAGCATTTGAGAAAGAATCTTAGGTTTTGGGTTTTCTTCAGGGGATGCATCTACGAAGACCAAGGTGTCATTTGCATATTGCAAATGTGACACCATTGTGCCTTGTGGGCTGCATTGAAATGCAGTGAGAAGTCCTTCCTGGTACATACAAGAGATAGACATGCTAAACACCTCTGCTACAATTGCAGAGAGGAAGGGGGAAAGGGGGACTCCTTGACGAAGTCCCCTTCAAGAGGGGAAGAACCCTTTAGGGCTTCCGTTGATGAGTATCGAGAAATGGGGATGGGAGATGCAACCTTTCATCCACTTTCTCCAAAGGTAACCAAATCCCATTCTGATCATTGTCTCATCCAGCACTAACCAATCAACATTGTCGTAGGCCTTTTCCCAATCGATTTTGAATATGAGACCCGGCTTTATGGATAAGTGTCGGGAGTGTAGGCACTCATGTGCCACCACAGCCCCATCAAGGATTTGCCTATCTTTGACAAAGGCTGATTGAGACAGATATAATCAGTGGGACGACTTGTTCAAGCCTAGATGCCAAGACCTTGGCCAGAATCTTGTAGGACGAGTTGAGCAGGCTGATCGGGCGAAAGTCTTAGTTCCTCTGCCCCTTCTACCTTAGGGACTAAAGCAATAAAGGTGGCGTTGATTGCTTTGTGTAGGATACCCCTTCGGTAGAATTCTTCAAAGAAACTAATGAAGTCAGGTAGAAAAGTTCCCAAAAAGGATTTGAAAGGGGCCATGGGAAAACTGTCGGGCCCTGGAGCTTTATCTTTAGCTAATTGGTCTATGGCACTCGAGATTTCCTCCATTGTGAAAGGTCGCTCAAGCCATAATGACCAACTATCTTGAAGAGTTAGGAAATCCAAGGATTGAGATATAGAGATTATATGTGTGATATAAAGATCATGTTTTGATGAGTCTTATGTTGAAAATTAATGTATTGTCATATAATTTTGTACAGTGCTGAATTTTTAAGAGCACTAGTTTTAAGTGTTGTACACTTGATCTCCTTAAGTAGTTTTGTGGTGTTTTTTACAAAGAACCCAAAATGATTTGTATCCTCAATGTAATGAGTGCATGGAAGGGTTTTGATGACTGTAATTTCTTTTATGTGGCTGTAATATAGGCATAAAATGCCATGTGTTATAATTTGCAAGGAAATTGAGTTATATTATCAAGTTTGCCTCAAAATTTTGAAGTCCTGTAACTTGGATTTAGTTTCTATACACTACATGTATCATCATTTTATACACAGTAATGAAAGAACCACTATTGTGTGTGACTGTGGAGCACAATTATATTTTCAAACGTTCATCCCTAAAATTCTTTATTGTGATCACCGAACCTTCTCTCTCGGCCATCCACTGTAAAGTTGTTCCTCTACCGTTTCTTTTTTTTTCTATCCAAGGTACTCCAATGGTTTCTTCATTTCTTGATAGTTGCCTTTGGAATGTCAAGAAGGGAGTGTTTGAACGTATTTTTTAGCACCTTGGTCCCTGATAAGAAACAGGTCAATAAAGCCTAAAAAACAGTGGAAATTCCCAACAGTCTCAAAATGGCCCCAGAATTGATCAAGATCTTCATCATCACTTCAAAAGTCCACCTGCCAAGTTTCATTGCGATCAGACATGCCTAAGGCAGTGAACTCAAAGAAACAATTTCAGCGAAATCGGTCTCTAGCACCCTGAAATTGACCATGTAACTTTTGGCGCGTCAAACAATTGTGGGACCAGCGCCATTAGATCCGGCACAGTCGAAAACCCCTATGGGTCAAGTTTTGGCTTAATCGGGCACTCCAAGGCAAAGTCACGAGTAAAGTACCGAAAAGGGGTAGGCCGCACACTATTCCCGTGTGGCCGCACTGCATCAAAACACCATTAAAGGTGGTTGTTTTTACAGTCACGGGCAGTCACTCTCGGGGCCCTTATCTCACTTGTTCCAAGTTGTATCACTCCCAAATTTGGTGAGCGTGTTCGTCTCTTCAAGATGAGCAATTCGATATGTGGTACGCTCTGTGACAACACCCGAGCAGAGAGAAAAACTAAATGAAAGTCGCTGATCCATAAAGGAAGTTGCAGAAAATTCAGCAGCAGCACGCCTTGGTCGAGCAGTCCGATCACGACGCTCGCATACCAGATCAACACGAAACTAATTGCATTATGTGTGTGAGGTCCGAAGCTATCTTTGGTCTGAAACTCGCGTACGATGAGCGGTTGGATTTCACACACGAATGCGTCAAAGCTGCTGTAAATTCCGACCGCCGGATTTCAAGATTCCGGTCAAAAACTCAAGACGACAAAATCTTCATCCGGACATGCAAGCTACGTTTGTTGCAACGTGATCGTGACAGCATGCTCAGTGTGATTCAATGAAAAAGTCACGAAGAAACATCAAGAACGAGTATACAATCGATCCAAAGTTTTCAAGATTCATCCAAAATTCAAGTCTCATGATCATGGCTCAAAAACATGATTCATGGCTTGAAGTTGGTATCAAAATGATCACTATGTCGAGCCCTACAAGAAAACAATAGTCTTTCGATCAAACAGATATTAAAATGACCCCAGGTCAGCCACGAAAGAATCACGCAAGTTCTCGGGCAGTAGCAGGGATTGTTCTGGAATTCCACACATTGTTAGGCAGGGCAAAACAGTCCTTATGCACCCATTTTTTAACTTTTTTTAAATTCAATTAAATTGTAATTATCTTCAATTCTAGGTAGTTTTTTGGCGTACACCCATGTTTTAGCCCGATTCTATATAAACATGCAATGCCTCATTGTAAAAAGGGCCGAATTCATTTCTTCTTGAATCAATCAATAAAATTCCATTCTTGCTTAAGTTCTTGGGTATGTCTTTGGAGAGAGAGAGAGGAGAGAGAAGAAAGGGGCCGGTACCCTTCGAGCAGGTAACTTTTTCTCTCCTCCCCTCTTTCTCTCTCCTCCCCTCTTTCTCATCTTTCTCTATCTCTCTTCTCATCTTTATCTCTTTCTCTCTCTTTTTCTCATCTCTATCTCTCTCTCCTTTTCTGTTGCCGTCGGCAAAGCCGAACGCCAGCTGAATTCCTCTCTCTCCTTTTCTGTCAGTCGGCAAAGCCTAGCAACGACTGGATTTCTTTCTCCCTTTTTCTGCCAATCGGCGAAGCCTAGCGCCAACTGAATTTCTTTCTCCCCTTTTCTGCTAGTCGACGAAGCTTAGCTCTCTCTCTCTCTCTCTCTCTCTCTCTCTCTCTTATAGCCGGCAAAGCTTAGCGCCGGTTCGATTTTCCTCTCTTCCTTCTCTTCCATCACAACCGACGCAAGCCTAGCGCCGGTTGGATTTCTCTCTCCTTTTCTGTCAGTCAATGAAGCCTAACGCCGACTGCTTCTTCTCTCTCTTCTTCTGTAACAGTCGGTGAAGCTTAACACCGACTGCTTCTTCGCTCTCTTCTTCTGTCAGTTGGCAAAGCCTAGCACCGACTGCTTCTTCTCTCTCTCTTTCTATAACAATCGACTAAGCTTAACGCCGACTGCTGCTTCTCTCTTCTTCTGTCAGTTGGTGAAGCTTAGAGTCGACTGCTTCTCTCTCTTCTTCTATAACAGTCGGTGAAGCTTAGTGCCGACTGCTTTTTCTCTCTCTTCTTCTGACACCGTCGACGAAACCTAGCGCCGACTGTATCTTCTCTCTCTTCTTCTGGCACAGTCGACAATGCCTAACGTCGATTGCGTCTTCCTTCCCTCTCTCTCTTTTATTCCCTCGCCTTTGATACTCTTCTCTTCCTTTCTTCTCCCTCCCTCCTTCAGTTCACTTCTTCTCTTACTTCATTACGTTTTTTCTTTTTTCTTTTTTTTTCTCATGACCATCATTCTATTATTCTTTCATTCGACTATAAGAGGGATTGAGGTTAGCCTCTCATGGTAGTCCTGTCATTTAGTAGTAATGTTGTTGTGCCAGGATCATAATACGAGACGTGGGGTGCCCCAGACAAACCAAAAAAGTAGTGGTACACCTCCTATGCAACACAAGAATCAAGGCTTCCAATAATATTCCTAGATACAACAGTAAACTCAGACAAACCAAGAAGTGTAAAATTTTTGGAAAATTTCAACATACTACATTGAAGTGTTGAAGTCAGGATGAAGGAATGTCCCATAAGGCCTTAAAGGGTGTCATCGGGAAACCATCAGGAACTGGGGCTTTTTCTTTGGAAACCCTTAACCTCTTCCTCAATTGCTTCCAAGCAACAGGTTTCAAAGTCAACATGGAACAATCAAAGATGATGGGAGTAGCAATTTCAAATGCTGAAATAAGAGCGCTTATTCCAAACTGGGAATGTCAAGTGGAGGATCTCCCTACTACCTATTTAGGACTCCCCCTTGGACTAGGCAAACCCAAAAAAAGACAATGGTCCTAAGTCCTAGATAAGGTTGACAGACGCCTGGCGAGTTGGAAAGGCAGACTTCTTTCAATGGTAGGGAGGTCGACCCTGATCAAAGCCACCTTATCAAACTCCCCAATTTATCTCATGTCCCTCTTTCATATGTCTACTCAAGTGGCTAACCATTTGGATCAACTCATGAGAAATTTCCTATGGTTGGGGCAAGCTGAGAAGACAAAATTCCATCTCGTTGCATGGGATAACATATGTCTTCCAAAAAAACAGGGAGGTCTAGGAATCAGGGTACTCAGAAAACATAACCTCGCTCTCTTAGGCAAGTGGTGGTGGCATCCAGCAACCCAGCCGGACTCTCTTTGGGCTCAAGCCCTAAGTAACAAATACAGGATACCTGATGGAGTTTGGGTGCCTGAAAGGACCCAGAGACATAACGTCTCAGGAGCATGGAAATCTTTTTCTTTGGCCTTGTCCCCTTCAAAAAGAACATTAGATTTCACCCTAGAGAAGGTTCCCGTGTGAGATTTTGGTCAGAATTATGGATAGGCTCATCACCTCTGCGTGATGTTTACTCTGCCCTCTACTCGCTGAACGTTAACAAAGATTCAACAGTGGCTGAGGAATTTATCAAGAGAACGAAAAGTCTAGAATCCATCTTTCGCAGGAATCTAACAACAGAGAAGATCAACCAAGTTCAATTGCTCATTACAGGCCTTCACTCTCTATTTATTCCTATCCAAGGGAGAGACACTATGGTCTGAAGACCCACTCCATTGGGTATGTTCTCGATTGCTTCCTTTCATAAAATCCTTTCTCAGCCTCCCACTTTTCTGGGCAACCCCACCTCGGTGGTATCGAAAGTGTGGTCTACCATTGCCCCACCTAAGATCCAAACATTCAACTGGCTTGCCTGCTCTCACAGAGCCCTGACAACATACCACCTCCAAAAGAGAGGGACTCCTATCCCTAACAGAATCGCATTATGCCAAAATGAGGAAGAGTCAAATCCCCACCTATTCATACACTATGACTTCTCTGTTTTTTGGGGCAACATATTACAATTCTTTGGCATAGAATGGGTCACTCCCCCTACTGTCAAAGCGCCCTTCTCTTATGATTTTCACTCTCAATGGCCTAAGGCTGGTAGAGTCCTTTGGAAGGCTACCTTAGCGGCAACCTTATGGACCATTTGGATGGAAAGAAACAACAGAATCTTCCGAACTTCAAAATCACAAGTTTCTACACTTTTTCACAAGGCCATTTCCATGGTTTCTTTCTGGGCCTCGAATCATAAGGTCTACTCGGGTATACCAAGGAGTCTGTTCTGTTCTTTCCCCAATGGCAAAATATACTCCATCACCGCCCACGGCAGCCACAAAGACCCAGCATTTGGCAACCACCACCACAAGGGTTAAATTAAATTTTGATGGATGATCCTTCGGGAATCCCGGGCCGGCTAGGGCGAGGGGGGTATTTAGAGACCACCAAGGTAACGTACTGCTTACTTTCTCATAGCACCTTGCCTTCAAGGATGCACAGTATGCAGAAGCCATGGCCCTCCTACAAGGCCTGAAAAAGTTCAACCGCTCTTGGGGCTTACACATCATCATAGAAGGAGATTCAAAAAATGTTATCTCATGCGCTAGGAGGACTACTTCTCAGCCATGGCACCTAACCATTATCTATGATGAAATTGACCATATCTGCAGGGATATGGACGTCTCCTGGAGACATATATGGAAGACGTCCAACGACTTCGCAGATCGCTTGGCGAAAGAGGGAGCTAGATTGCAAGTACAAGATCAAGCCGGGTTAGACTCCTTTTTGCACAAGACCTTTGGCACAGCCCTCCCACATAGTGTATTAGATGGCATTTTTATGCCTCACGTATCTTTTGCAATTTTTTGAAAGCTTCTTGTAAATCTTCTAAACCGGGTGGAACCTATAAGCCCCTTTTTGTATTTTTGTATATGATACGCTAATTGTTTCTTACCGATCCACCCCTAGCGGGTGAACTAGGATATACAAATTCTTGTACACAAAATTCCAGGAATAAACATTAACTTTCTCTCAAAAAAAAAAAAGTGTTGGCATTGGTTCAACCACACATACCAGACAAAAGATATTCCTCAGGCTCTTGCTACAGTGATTATAGCTGATTAACAAGACTCAAAATTGTTCCCAGACACTAGTGCCTCCACTCATATGACAGGTGATCTGTAAGTTACCAAAACCTTCATCCCTCTATAGAGGTACAAATACAATCGTGGTTGGGAACGGTGAACAATTGAATATGTCACATGTTGGCGATACAAATATTGTTATTGGGCCTAAATTTAATGTCCCTAATATTATTTTGTGTTAATTTACAACAGAGTTTCCTCATATATTTGAGTTCTCATCAAATGGTTTTCTGCTTAAGGAAAGGAGTAGAGGGGAAACTTTGGGCCAGCAGGAGTAGAATGGGAGGATTGTACATACTTAAGGAAGTGAAGCAAGCGTTATTCACTTCTTGGAATAAAAGAACACCAAAAGATATGTGGCATCAACGTCATGGAAATCCTCAAAATAAAGTTGCTTATTACATAGAATTTAAATAATTGATTAATGTTGATGCATGGAATAAATCCCATTCTATATGTGTTAGATGTCAGATGGGAAAAAATTGAATAAACTCCCATTTAGTGGTGTTGATAAACCCTCTACTGAACCTCTTTTTAAGATTTATTCACACTTATGAGAGCAGAGGAAGAACTTTGGCCAGCAAGAGTAGAAAGCGAGGATTGTACACACTTAGGGAAGCGAAGCAAGCTTTGTTCACTTCTTGGAATAAAAGAACATCAGAAGATGTGTGTCATCAACGCCATGGAAATCCTCAAAAAAAGTTGCTTATTACTTAGAATCTAAATAGTTTATTAATATTGATGTATGGAATAAATTCCATTTTGTTTGTGCTAGCTATTAGATGGGAAAAAATTGAAAACTTCCATTTAGTGGTGTTGATAAAACCTCTATTGAACCTCTTTTTAATATTCATTCACACTTATGGGAGCCTGCTCCAATTTATCTAATCAGAGTTGTCGATTTTTTGTGGTATTTGTTGATGATTATACTCATTTTACTTGGATTTCTCCTTTGAAACGAAAATCTGAATTTTTCACTGCATTTGTAAAATTTCATCCTATGGTTGAAAAGAGAATTGATAAAAGAATTTAAAATTTTCAATGTGATGGAGGTGGTGAATTTGCAAAGAAAGAATTTATTGATCATCTTAATAATAATGGAATCATGCAACAATTATCATGTCGGGGAACCCCCGAGCAAAATGAAAAAGTTGAAAGGAAACATATAAATATTTTAGAATTAGGGATTACAATGATGTTTCATGCAGGAATTCCTATTGTTTTTGAGGTGAAGCCTTCCATACTGTAGTATTTGTTATCAATAGGATTCCCTCTACCAATTTAACATAGATGCACCATACTCACTATTATTTAGCCGCTTACCAAACTACTCCTCCTTCGAGTATTTGGTTGTCGGTGGTTTCCATATCATTGAGACTATACTATAAAACAAAATTTTGTCTCAACTCTCTTCCATGTGTACTTTTAATACATAATATATACCATAAGGGCTACAAATGTCTACGAGTACGCATCTCTGAACATATTGTATTTGATGAAAATATTTATCCTTATGCTAATCTTAATTCTTCATTTGATAATGCTCAAGGTTCAGGGGAAGCTCCTCACTTGTGCATAATGGTTTGAGTGTTATGAACCCGATGTACAGATTTCTTCCTTTCTTGATTTATCACCTCCACATCAACCACCCATAAGGGATGTTCCAGATGTGTCTACTAACCAATGCCGTAATTTGCCCCTAAACAATGATAGTTCTCCAGCTTCTCCTCTAGAGGAAGATGTCACCAACATAACACCAATGCAAGGGGGCAAGATGATGTCACACATACTAATGGTCTTGGGGAAGACATCACACCAACCTTGAATGATGAAAATGACGTCACCCAAGAAACCAACCAAGCTAATTCTCATTCATCTGCTTCGACACAAGTTCATGAGCCTCCTTGTCACCAGAAGGTCACAAGAACTCAAGATGGTACTTGAAAACCTCAAGCCTTACCATCTTTAGCAGCAGCAGCCTCAAATGTTACAATTGTTGGATATATTCTTGTTGAACAGAAGTCCATAAAGTCAGCCTTGAGTCATCCAAGTTAGCATCATGCATTGGAAGAGGAAATTGAAACTCTAAATGTTAATTCTATTTGGGAGCTAGTTCCACATCTTCTAGGTATCAATGTCGTTGGTTGTCATTGGATATATAAGACTAAACTAAAGTTTGATGGCAGTCTAGAGAGACTTAAGGCCAAACTGGTTGCTAAAGGATATAATCAAGCTGTTGGAGTTGATTTCTCTGAACATTTAGTCATGTTATTAAGCCTGCTAGTATTCGGATTATGTTTACCATAGCTATTGTGTGTCACTAGCCTATCAAACAGCTTGATGTGAAAATGCTTGTCTGCATAGCTTTCCTAAGGAACCTGTGTTTATGGAGCAGCCTCCTAGCTTTGTCGGCTCAATTATCTAAATCATGTCTGCAAATTAAAGAAAGTTTTATATGGTCTCAAGCAAGATGTTGGGCTTGGTTTGATCAACTTAGTGCCTTCTTGTTACAACCGGGCTTCTATTACATTATAGCAGATTAATTTCTATTTATTTGTCACTTTCCGCATGGCAATCTTATCCTTCTCCTCTATGTTGATGATATAATTGTTACAAGCGATAATTCAGATCTTCTAGAATAGTTTATTTCCTAACTCAGAAGGGACTTTGCAATGAAAGATCTAGGATCTCTTTATTATTTTCTTAGCATAGAGGTATCTTATTTCCAGGTGGAATTTTTCTATCACAAACCACGTATGCCCAAGATCTTCTTGATCATGCTTAGATGCCACACCGATTTCAACACCAATGACAACAAAAAATAATGTTCATGTGAATTATGATCCATCTCTTTATACATGCCCCTACAATTGCACATTTTCAGGCAGTTAAGTGGATTCTTCATTATTTCAAAATATTTTGGTATGCGAAGTTATCTACTAGTTCTCTTGAGTTACATTCTCTCTCTAATGAAAAATGGATTGGTTGTCCAAACACACGCCATTCAATGACTGGTTTCTGCATCAATCTTGATTCTAACTGCGTATCTTGGACTGCTAAGAAACAATCGACTATGGCTCATTGACGTGTTGAAGCTGAATACTGATCTATGTCATTTATTGATGTAGAATTGACTTGGCTTTCTTTTATTCTTTCAGATATTGGGTGCCTCTTTCCCAATGACAATATTAGTGCACTCCACACAGTTAATCATGCTTGCGTAGACAAAGCACATTGAGTTAGACTATCATTTTGTGTATGAAAAGGTTGCTCTTGGATTACTTATCACTCATTTGGTTTCCTTTCACAACCAAGTCGTTGATATCTTCACCAAGCCTATGCCACGAGATGTTTTTCAAGATTTTTGCTTCAAACTCGGACTTCAAATATCTCCTCAGCCGAGTTTGAGGGGGAGTAATAGAAATAAAATCTAACACTCAATAGTTTTTAAAAAGGCAAATTCAACACTCACAGTTTTTGGAAAGGCCACAAATAAAAATATTGACATTTCCTTTTTAAGGCAATCATGCACAAACATACAAAGAAACTCTAAGAGAATGTAACACGATAGGAGAATGTACATTATATAACGTAATAAAAAGGAAAGTGTTGATAGTGCAAATTGTATACAAATAATACTCTTTTACCATAGCATCAGCATTATATATAGTAATCAAAGAACCACCAGTGTGTGTGGGGCACAATTATTTTTCAAAAAATCCTCTCTCTCTCTCTAAAATTCTTTATCCCATAGTGATCAGGGCTTACAAAAACTTTTATTGGAAGCAATGTTATGAGATTTGGCAACTAATTTTCAAGGTGGTGCATTTCCTCTTGGGAATAGACACACAAAATATGTAACAAGATACAGTCCTCAAATCTAATAGTTAGGTCGAGCATCACACCATATCATATTATACAATCACAAACCAACGCATTGATGTCATTACTGAATATGAGAAGCATTTAACACAAATCCTTACGCCCAAAACCAAAAGTAAACATAACTTACAAGAACACCTTGATGAAGAACAGTAAAGAACGAGGTATATTATGAAATTATGAACCTCCGAGGAGAGGCTGATCTTTCACTCTTCCTATTTGATAATAACACAAGGATCGGATATCATGGCAATTAACATACATGTTATCCTCCTTTGAACATTTTACAGTCCAATGTAGACCACACACCTTTGGGCATGAGCTCACACTCTTTCCAGCAATGTCTGCAGTCTAATGTAGACACACAACCAGTTTTTATACTACTCGACTGAATCCACATGTACTCAGCCAAGTTCCTCAGGCTCAGCCAATTTACTCACACTCAGCCCCCATGCCAAGTTGAGTACTCAGGTACAGCTTGAGCATATAAAAACAAATAAAAAAACTTATATAAATTTGTGAAATCATTGTGTAAAAATAATATACGTAATTTGGATTTTTTTACAATGATTTGTGAATTTTTCTTCTGATATGCCCATATGTATTTTTCTCTTTTTTTTGGATATTTCTGAAGTATCCCAACAGTAAGCCAATTTTATTCTAAATTCATGCTTTATATAAATGTTTTCAGCTTATTTGGACTTTTTTATGCTGTTTTTTGTTTTGTTTCACTTTTAAAGAGTTTATTTTATTTTCTAACAATGTTTTTTAATTGTTTTAATTTTTCAGGGCTCTTGGGCCCAGTACATGACAGTCTTGGCCAAACTTCTCAGGTCGGGCCAGGCCCGACTCTGAGGCCTGAGCCAAGTTTAAAAACATTGCAAACAACATTGTTTGGTTGCAAGCTCCCTGTATATCACCCCCACCATGCCTTTAACTCCTATCAATTTCTATTTCTGAAAAGACATGCCTTTGCCTAGCAAGAAAGTGTAACATTGTGTATGTACAGTAGTTCCCAGGAAAAAAAACAACTCTTTCTCTTGATGTTATATAGCCCATATAGACATAAGCAGAATCACCCACATGAATCTCGTCCATTAAAAAACAACAGAACTCCTGCTCACAGTTCATGTTTCCCCACTCATTTCCCAACCCTTTCCCTAATTTGTTTTGCTCTCTGCAAGCCCCTCACAAGCCATTTTTCTCCGTAGCCCAGCAAGCTCGGTCGTCGGAAGGAACAAGAAGCCGGCCTTATTACCTCTTCTGCTCAAGAGTCCATGCATCAGTCATGTTTCTGGAGTAATGCTACACCAATTCCGAACTCCTCCCTATAATGTTCTCCTTTCTTAACATATCTAGGTCTAAACTTTCTTTTACTCTTTTCGGTATGTCTAGGTCTATCCATTTTCACGACAAAAACAATTTCGCGCGGGTTCAGAACTTCCAAGTTCAGAGAGAGACAAGAAAAAGAAAATGAAGAGAGAGAGAGAGGTACATACCGACAGAGGAGGAGATACTTGTGTTGGCTACCTGGGCTTTTTTGAGCTTTCGATGAAGATGAGAGGCAACCCAAATGGTGCCCAAAGGTCCATCTCTGCTGAGTAAACCCTGAGAGTAAAACATTGCTTTGCCTTCTGCTCTACAATGTTCGCTCTCAGACCCAGGGAGGCAGGCCCTTGTAGAGAGAGAGAAGGGTAAAATTGTAGTAGTGGAGAGAGAAAATAGGGTAAATTTCTAGTAGTGAGAGAGAGAGGATAAAGTTGTAGTGGTGAAGTAAGGTTGGTTAAAATAAAGGCGGACAGGTTGGGGTTGGTGGTCTTGCCATGTGTGACGTGTTACGGACTTTATTAACCATGTATTCAATCTGTTCTACTTGGGTAAATATTTTTTACGAGAAAAGTTATATAGAGCCCAGGCCTTAAACCATCCAATTTGAGCCTACCTCAAAAATATTTTATTAGAAGTGGTTGTTTTGATGCCTAAATATCTCTAAATTGATTATTTTCGACATTAGGATACATGGGCATTAGAAAAAAATAGATTGCAAGTTTTAAAAATTGTATATTTTATAACGCATTCTTAGATCATCAATTTACAAGATATTCAAGCTTTCATAGGTATGTCGATCTACACTATTTTTTAAATTCAAACTTTATAAATAAATATGAAAATGTACTTTAAGGCTATCACAAAAATCTTTAATATTGAAACCATATTTGTCGATACTATTTGAAGGTAGGCTTTAATTTGATTGTTTAAAGCCTAGGCTCTTTACAAACTGCACCCATATTTTACCATTACAAAAACACGATTTTCTTTATTATTTATCCAAAATCTTCTATTTCAAATCAGTTTTTTACCGTTGCAAACCACCCCTTATGTAAAATCGTCCATTTCAGTCGTTTTCTACATTTATAAAATAGCTTATGTATTTATTAAGGAAAAAAAATTATAAGGTGCCAATTTTATACTATTTAAGTAAGGTAGACATAAAAAATCCTCTAATAGAGAGTGTTATGGTGTTAAAAAAACTTCAAGTTCGATCATCTCGATCTTAAGATGTATGGATCGAGAAAAAAGAATTTCAAATCTTAAAAATAGCACATTTTATAATAATTCATATAGACTATCTATTTTCAAAATGTTCAATATTTTTATGTATATACTCAATTGTTACTATTTTTAAATTTTCAAATTTATAATTACATATAAAAATAGATTTTCGAGCCATCAAAATATTTGTAATACTAGAATTACATATCTAGACAAAATTTAGAAGTTTGCCTTACCCTTACAATATAAGGAAGACACCTTACATAGAAATAGCGCATATGTGGAGCATACAATACACATGCAGACATGTATGTAGAGCATATGTAAAGCTTGATGTGCACTTTGTATTTCACATGCTTGCATCGGCTCAGAGGAACCCTTATAATGTAGTGGGTTTTTTTAAATATTTTTATTTTTTGTTTTAATAAATCTTAAGAACGATTCTTTTGGGTTATTTTGTCTTTTTTTATATATATAGATTTTAGGGTACAATTGAAAGTTTAATTTGTGAAAAGATAAAAGGTTTAGCTTTGATTGGGTCTTAGGGAACAAGTTAAGTTTTAGGCTTCCTTTTTTTTATAAATATGTAAACATTAGATTAGAAAAACGTAGTGGAGAATAAAGAAATTGCTTATGATCTTATAAAGGGATCTTTGGAATGAACTCCCTTACCGACTTTGAGAGATGGTATATTCTCTCAATCCTTCATTATTATTTATTTATTTTCTAATTTATTTATTTCGTTCCCATCTTCCTTACATCAAGTGGTATCAGAGCCTTGAGATCTATATATCATGATACTACTGTAAACATCATGTGATCCAGTTTTGGAGTGTATAGTTTAAATATTTGAGAGACTCAAAGAAGACCTTGGGAGAGTAATATATGAGGAACAAGAACACGAAAAGGCAAGTCTCAATATAAAAAATATTGACAACACCCCAAAAGTGTTAGAGATTTCAAAAATCAATTATGAAGAAGAAAATATGTATTACGACATGTGAAATATTACCGTTTGATATCGAAGGAAAAATCAATGTTAAGTTAGGTATTCTAGAAGTCTTTTACAAGTTGGTATCAAGCATTTGATTTTTTTTTATTATTGAAAAAGACAATGTGCCTAGGCAAATGGTGATATTCCATCGTTAATTATTTAAATGGCTTATAGAAGGTATGATGGATTCTAGAAGCTCAAGGTTGAGATTCCTCCAACCCCAAAAGAATGATGCAATAAATTTTTTTAAATATTGTTAATTTAGTATTTTGTAAATTTTAGGTTTGAGGTTCTAGTTTTCTTTAGAATTTTTTTTATCTTTTTTTGGTTGGAGAGATTACATGAGTAGAATGGAAGGTTTAATTTAAAAAAAAAATTGAAGGGTTAGGATTTGATTAGGGTTTTTTAGAGAACAGTCAAGTTTTAGATTTCCTTTTTTCTTTTGTAAGTATGTAACAATTAGATCAAAAAATGTAGTGGAGAAGAAAGAAATTGGTTTTGAACTTGTGAAAATATCTTTTGGTTGGACTCTCTTATAAATCTTAAGAGAGGGTCTATTCTCTCATCTTTTTATTAGTATTTTTTATGTTTTGATTTATTTAGTCTTAAACGAGGGTCTATTCTTTCATCCTTTTATTAGTATTTTTTACATTTTGATTTATTTAGTTCTTTCACATCTTCCCTCCATCTTCTCTGCATCAAGAGGTAATACAGAAGAAAGAAATTATTTTTGATCTTGTTAAGAGACCTTTGTGGTATATTCTATTGCAGATCCTAAGAGTGGGTATATTCTAAAACCTTTATTATTATATTTTTTATTTTCTGAGTTATTTATTTCTTTCTCATCTTCCCTCCCTCGTCCCTGAATCACCTTTAGCCCATGCTAAGATGCAGTTTAGGTTCATTCGCCTAACTTTTGTTGTGGTAAACATGCTTCAACTAAAGTTAATCTCACATCAATATAATGTGATATTCAAATGTACAGATAAAGTGTGATATCGCAAATATGCGTGTTTCATAGCAGAAGTATGCTAACGTGTTATTGGGTTGCATAGATGAGTTTAATTTGACATAAGCATGCTCCCACAAATGTGCTATAATCCAGATAAAGGGGAAGGCACTAATGACATTGTTCCCACAGCGGAAGACACTTGAAGAAGTTGAAGACACAAATTTCTTTTAAAATGATGTTTTTCCCGACAATGATCTCTATTTTGCAAATTTTCTTTCTCTAAAATGAAGCAACTCGGTGATCGGTGGCCATGTTGCTCTTATGCATTTAAATGGGCAAATAAGTGGTCCATCTTATGTTCCCATGTATTCCAAAAACAAATTTGCCTTGAAAATTTGTACTTGTATTAATAAGAGCAAATATTGTATGGAGAAAGCTTCTCTTCATTCTTGGAAATAAAAAAATCTAGTGCAAGCCAAGTGTTGTAAATTTATCATATTTACGCCCTAGTTTCACTTATCAAAGTATTTCAATATAATCTCTTCAACCTAGTAAAATTCTCAAGCAAAGCAGTAGAAGAAAATCACATGCTCTATGTATGTGCCTAGAAAAGTAATGTCTTAAGATTAATGGGATATCTTTTGGTTTTTGGACAACTAAAGCTAGATGTTTAAGAACTCAAAATCTGAACTTCCTTTTGAAAATAATTATATGATGATTCTCAAGTGAATCCCAAAATTTCTTAAAAAAAAAATCTATTATTTTGCCTGAGGGAGTAAATATACAATATGTTCGGCTGGGCATGAACGGTAGTAATTGAATTAATTCATAATCATCAATGAGGTTTTGATAGTGCATAGCTATAGTCAATTTCATGGTTAGTTTTATGGATGGGGTTCTGGTGGGTCAGCCAATGCTGTATGTTAAAGTGCAGTCTCATTCCAAAGCGAATGTCTTTGGCCCAATGTAGTCTAATTCCAAAACCGAACAGAGAACTGCTTTTAGTAGGTCAATATTGATCGAACCAAGCTGAAGAACAATATGTTACCATTCGAACCAAGCTAAAGAACAATATGTTACCATTCTAATAAAGATCTTGTCAGCCCAAGGATGTGATAGTATAAGCCCAATTTGCCATGTTGAATATGGGCGGATCGTATGGTGATAATTGAATTTTAAGTTTCTTTCTACAAATTCAAATCACTTGAAATTTAGAAAAGCAACTCTTGAAAAATAGGCGCATTAATAAAAAATATTAAAAATAATTTGTAAAAAATAAATTGACCAAAATACTCCTAAAAGTTTTAGGGGCATTTTATCAATTTTATTTTTTTAAAAATTATTTATCTGATATTTTTATTAGATGTTTCTTAATGAGAGGAGTGGAAATTTCAATTGAATTTAGATTTTTAGAAAAAATATTAACATTGAAAGACGAATTACAATCAAAGTGGCTCAAATTCAATTTGGGCCATAAGGAAAAAAATATTGTCAGCCCATGGGCTAATGGAATAGTATAAGCCATTGGGCTTAAATTGAATCTAAGCCGATCAAATGGCTATGAATGCAACTTCTATAAAAATTTTAATTTTTTTCTACAAATCCAAATCGCATGAAATTTAAGTCATTTATATATTAAAAAATTATTTGTAAAAAAGAATTGATCAAAATATCCCTCAAAGTTTCAAAGGTATTTAATTTGGGCCATTGGGCATTTATTGTAGTGATAAGCTAATGGGCGTACCTCAGAAATTGTCATATGGGAAACGATCTTGTCAGCCTATGGGCTAATGGAATAGAATAAGCCATTGGGCTTAAATTGAATCTAAGCCGATCAGACAGCCATAACTACATCTTGTATTGAAATTTTAATTTTTTTTTACAAATTAAAATTACATAAAATTTAAGGCATCCACATATTAAAAACGTATTCATAATTTGGACACTCCTATACCTTTGTTTGTACATGAAGCTTTTCTTTAGTAAGGGTATTTTTTAAAATTAAGAGGGTGTGATGTCATCCATATGGGGTGTTAATTTACCCACATGCAGCACACTATTAGCATTTAATGCTTCATGTGGATGCTGTCACATCTTATATAGATGACATCACACCCCTTCTAATGACTAAAAATACCCCTCCTAATGACAAAAAAACTCCATAAAAAAAATAAGGGTATAGAAGTGTACAAATTTGTTGTGTACAATGATAAATTACTCCATAGTATGAGTACCCTAACATAACCATATATAAAAGATTGTATACAATGAGACCATTTACTTTTGATACAAGGTGGTCACAATTCCTAACAACCATTTGATGTGAAATTTGGTAGCTTGGATGTGTTATAAAGTTCAAAAAATTTCTTTTGAAATTTGAGCTTGGTCAATGGAATAATTACAACCACTCAATTTCACATCCAATGGTCAAGATTACTGTGACTACCTTGTATCAAAGGTAAATGATCTCATTCTGTACTTTTTCATATATATATATATATATATATATATATATAAGTAAATTATATAGACGACGACGTCTACTAACTACTACTAATTAGACGTACCCTAAACCCTAAACTTACTACTAAGTAAGTATTGTTTGTTTAGTAGTCGACC
>NW_006498549.1:3765366-3838332 GCF_000471905.2 Amborella trichopoda | reverse complement strand
TAAGTAAAGTAAGTAACGTACGTACGTAACGTAGACGAACGTAACGTACCGTACCGTACGAACGTAGGAGACGAGACGTAACAACTACACAACGACGAACGTAATACTACTCTCTCTCTCTCTCTCTCTCTCTCTCTCTCTCTCTCTCTCTCTCTCTCACTCACACACACACACACAGAAAGTAATGCCAATTATAAGCGACATACGGTTTCCATCATTTGTTTCTGCATCATCTTTTTCAGTCTGGCCATGCTGTGCTCCCTGTTAAGTAGAGAAAGCATTTATCATGTGACATATTAGACAAAATCTTTTGAAATCAACAAAAATAGATAGAAAGAGATTCCCAAAAACAGCATCTGGATAATCCCATGCAACAATTGTCATTCAATCCTCCATTTAGTAAAACATTACATTATTCCAGCTCAACAAATTGCAATAGTAACTTCAAAACAATGAGGCATATCTAGAATTGACCTTAGCAGCTCTTCCAGGAGAGGAGATTTTAGCCCCATCTGATTCACTTCCAGAAGAACTTCCCGAGTCCGAATCTGCACATGCACGGAGAAAACAATGAAACAAGGAACAATATGAACCCCTAGCTTCTTAAGTGTAAGACACACAAGCCTAAAACAATAACAAGAAATCGCAAGGCTACATTTTTAAGTGGAGCGGGTTACTCAGGTAATAGTCAACAAATTTGATGCCAACAAATACATTATAAAGAAAATGTGTAGTGTACAATGAGACTATTTACTTTGGTATAAGAGGTCACAATCATCATTGACCAATAGATTTGAAATCAGTTGGTTAAGGTTGTATCATTGTTTGGGCACAAAGTCCAAAATAAAATTTCTCGAATGTTGTGACACTTACATCCATTGGACTTCACATGCAATGGCTAAAAGTGATTGCAACCTCCTTGTACCAAAAATTAATGGTCTCATTAGTATACAATCCCTTACATAAATCATGTTCCGAAGCAAACAGAATGTACCTAAGTAGGCATGCGGCTAAACTAAGTGAGACATGAGGGGAAGCTCAATTTTGGTAAAATGTGATCTTCGGAACTGGCAATTCTTTTTCCAAGATTTGACGTGTACATGTTTCAAGTTACAACTATAGTTCAGTCCTTACATTTTTTATTCTTTTGTTTCCTCAACATTCTCAATGAAATTCCCCTAGTGTTCCTCAAGTATCCCAACTGTTTTAAGCCAAGTATCTCATACACTTCCTTGACCTTCCATACCTTTTAACCTCTCCTTTACATTTACCAGCTACATTGTTCCATATATACATTGCGACCAAATTTTCCTAACATGCTTCCTGAATCAATATTCTGATCCACTTTACCTTCAGGCAACATGCCTCATATGGCATCAATAGATGGTCATGTAACCAAGAAATCTAAAATCAAGCAACAATGAACAACCATTATGTATTAGGAAACTTATTTCTTGGTGTAACTATCAATGTAATGTTTAACAAAATTCATTTTAAAACTAATACTTACTTCTCAAAAATAGTGCCACAGTTCTTGGTAACGCTCAAGCCACTTGTGTTATAAATTATCCCAGAAACTCCCACATATATTTCATGTTTTAAATGATTTTCCCTTAGGGTTTCATACATATATGTGTGTGTCGTGTGTGTGTGTATACACACACATATGCATATATCCATATATACATACATATATATAACGGACAAGTATTTGTCAAGTCAGCCAACTCATGTCTTCTCGAAGGATTTAGGACCCAAAACTAGGGCTGATAACGGGCCGGGCTGTATCCACCCAAGCCCGACCTGAATTCTTCTCTCATGTCTAAGCCGAGCCCCGCCCAGCTCCGAATATTATCCCCAAACAAGGCCTGAAATAGGGCCCACATTAGTTGATTGAAGCCCAAGTCAGCCTGAGTTCCAAGTAGACACAGTCTTAGTCCTCCATGAACCAAATACTTTGGTTCTTGTAAATCCTGACCTATTCCATTTTCTTTACCCTCTTCAATGAGGGACTAGTCACAGCTTTCTCTTCTGTGTGCCCAAGATGTAGTGTGACAGAAACCTGTAGCCTTCCCGAAGTCATGCTATTAAAATGTAGGGCAGAGAGGCTTAAAGAAAAAGCAGAACGAAGAGTGGGTGCTGTTCCGGTGAAGGGGTTAAGAGACCTTCCCAGTCCCGAGGTTTGTTGTGTCATCATCTGCTAGCACCACAGGTGAGTGAAAGGTGGAAGAGAGTCTCAAGTATTAACTCTAGCAATGGAATTAGTTGAGGAGGAGACGGCAAAAAAGGACGGTTAGGGGAAGAGAAGGAGAGAGGGCGCGGAGATAAGCTATGGGGAGATATAAAAGTTAAGTTTTTGGCTAGAGAAGGAGGCTATGTAGAGAGATGAAAGAAAGGAGGGAGGGAATATCATAAAGAGAGCAGGTAAGATGAGAGCTATGAATGTAATAAAAAAGGGACAAATAAGCTAGAAAATATTGATATATTTCTAATTATTTATTAAAATAAGGTTGACCTTCATTTTTGTTTTCTAGTATATAGCTTCTTTTACTTCTTCAGTTTTAGTTGCCTCTTTCTTCCCTTTCATCTTCTTCATTTTTAGTTTCCTTTTTGTTTTTTTCCTTTTCCTTTTTTTCATTTTTTTCCTTCCAAAAGTTGACCCCCAAATAGTTGGGATAAGGCTCTGATGATGATCATCATCATGATGTTTTCCAAACTTTTACACAAGATCAAATGGATGGTGAGTTATGCTCCTCAGGAAAGAGGGTACCCAAAGCCTAGTAGCACCCAACTTTTGTAGTTAGGGTTGACAGGAATAGAACCGGGGAAGAAGAGAGAGTCGAGGGGAGGTTGTTGAGGAGGGTAGTTAGCTCTGACAAAGAGGGAAGGTAGAGAAGAGGGTGCTCGACGAGTACAGAGTTGGGAATAGGGGTTGCAATAGGTTGGATCGGGTAAGGGTCGACCCGAACTGGACCCGCCCCGAAACCAGCCACCCAACTCGAGTCCAGGGTTTTGGACCCGGACCTAACCCATAGGGTCCAAAAATTGGGCGTGTACCCGACTCGATTGGGTCCAAGAGAGGTCTAGGTCTAGAACTTAAAAAAACATTTCAAAAAATATTCATAAAAATATATTTCATACACACACACACATGTATATATATATATATATATACATGTGTGCGTGCGCGTGTGTGCGTATATATGCATATAATACACACATCATAAAAGTATTATACATTTCAAAAAATATTTTATATCTATATGTGCGTGCATGTATGCATATGTTCGGGTCGAGGTCGGGTTAGGATCCAAGTCCGGGTTCCGACTTGGGTCCAACGTTTCGAAAACTTGGACCCGGATTGGGTCGACCCGCTAGGTCATTGAGTCGATCAGACCTGATTGCCACCCGTAGCGAGGAATAAGGGGAGAAAGTGAGGAAGGGGGTGTTGATATTTAAAGAGAGGGTGTGAGGAGGTGAGGCTGTTGGAACTGTGGCTTCCCAGGTGCTCGACTCGTTTACAGACTATGCACCCATACTGGTCACAACGAGAATGCGGAAAAGTGGGGGACCCAATAGACAAAGTGTTCTGTTTTAAGGATCCGAACAAAGGTTGGGGATATTAGCAAAAAGGGGCCGTGAACATAGAATTTTAGGAAGGGGAAAATAGAACATTGACCAAGGTTATCTCATTAACAATCACAAAAAGGCAAGAGAGGATGAGGATTTAACAAGTGGCAAAGAAGTGTTTGAGAAAGAAAGTAGAGTTAGGGATTGTAAGAGATTTGAGAGTGAGGAGGAGGGGAGGAGGAAAGAGGAGGCTAGGAAAGAGGGGGAAGAGAGAGATGAATGAAAAGAGTGAGCTGTATAAAAGATTATTTGTCCTATTGTAAATCCTAATTCCTAAATTGTTCTTTGATGAAAAATAACATCATGCCCGTGCTTGACATAAAGAGTTTATGTCAATGACAGGGGGGCACAAAAAATCATTTTGCTTGACATAAAGAGTTTATAAGTAGAACTACTAAAAACATTTACGGTTCCCCAGAAGAAAAATTGTCATTTTTAGTAATAAGATGAGAGTTTATAAAAGTACAGGGGTAAATCAGACATTTTCCAGACCATTGTATCTCACATGTGGATAAAGATCACCACTGACTTAGTAGCTTAGCTTAAGTTTTTAAATTTGGGAATGGCATCCATAACACATAACGGTGTAAAAATCCCATAGGAGAATGTTTAATGGCTTAAACATAGAAGAACTGCTATCAACTTCTCTCACCAGATTGATAGCACAAAAGGAGCCCAAATTTTTTAAGTATAAGTCAAAGGATCAGGATGATGACGAGGCAATTATGGGGTAGTTTAATAAATTTCACTTCGCAAAAGGTAGAAGGAAACCAAAGATTATCACCACAGTTTTCAATAGCATCCCAGAGGAATGATGCATAATCTAGAAAAGGACTATGAAATGGAGGGAATGTTGAGGCCTTTGTGTCAAAACGAACTGAAACCCAAAGACTGAAGTCACTGAAAATTCTTTGAGGAATTTTTCGGGATTTTTGGGATCCTAATAAGGATGACTTCTTGAAAGATAACCAAATTAGTGGAAATGTATGCAAAACGTTAATGTCGTTGGGGATTTGGATACCTGGCTAGATGTTTAGGGGGCTGCAACTGCAGCACCATATCCCAGTTTGAGACATGAACACGCTCAGGGAGTTGTGTAGTTGCTGGTGCAGAGTCTTTGGATATCAAACATAGGGAGATGACTTTCTAGTACATGATCTCCAGGCTAATACATAGTTGGATTCCCATGTGGATGATAGGGTGAGCAGCAACGTGTTCATGCCCAGAGTGTGTTTAAAAACGTGTTCATGCCCAGAGTGTCCTTAACACTCCCACTGACCTTTGAACCCTTGAGTTGTTTATTCTATTTACTTCTCTGCACCCAATGCAACTGGGTGTAGACCTTATTTTCCAAGTGATTAGACACTGTGTCTCCATATCATGTGTAAATTGCTTCTCAATATCTATCTGAGTAATTCTGCACCAAGTGCAACTGGATGTAAACCTTATTTTTAAATTAATGAAACATTATAAAACTTAAGTGCCTCCATACTTGCCAGTCACACCTTTTCTGTAAACATTACACAAAAAATAACCCTTCAAAAAATAGCAAAAGAAAGTCTCATTAGTTCATGAGGTGAGTACTTCGATGAATAGTTGGCAAACTTGTCTAGTTTTCTCAAGACAATAGTGGCCATTAAGCAACTTAGAACAGAAGTACTCCCAATAGACATGCATAAATCTTTAGCCCAAAAAAAAAAAAGGGTCCTAATTTCACATGCGAAAAATTCAAACCAAGGAAATATATTTCATCATAAAATACGAATAGGACAAAGAGATATGTAGATCAGCCTAACAAACATATTAATGCAAAAATTACTACCTAACATGTTTTTATTTTTTTATTTCTAGCCTACACCCTTAAAGTAAGTCCATTTAAACCTTATAAAGTCATTTCCCACAAGGCTGGTAATACGATTCCCACAAGTCCTTAGCCAACTTGTGCCCATCCTCCTTCGGACATGATTATATCCTCAGCTTGCAAACTATATTTTTGAATTTTTCCCGGCTTTCTATTGTTTTGTTATTTTTATAGACTTGATAGTTGTTCTTTTCAGAAATCATTACAACTGAAATAACTTCAGGAATAGCTTGTCATCGTCATAGATCTTATGGGGAGTCATCACTCTCACCCATATATTGCTATTCCCACCCAAAAAAGATGAGAATATTTAAAACACTGCCTGGAACTTCCACCAATGTTATGTGGGAGAGTATGGCAAGAACTTGGGTGAGAACAGCAGTTTGTGTGTGTGCCTAGATAAATAAACACACATATATCACAAAAGTGAACTTTGGCTGCATAATTGGCGTCCATCGAGATCAACATAAACATAAAACAGCACATTCCAAACAACCAATATTCAATTCCCAACCATGAATCAAGCCCAAGAAAGGTACAATAACACATCCATGCGCATACATGTGATAAACATACACGGGAACAAAAGAATCAACAGAAGTCCAAAGATGAAAATACAGCAAAAACGGACCACTAGATGAAGACCCCGAATCACTGCTCGAGGTGCTTGAACTGCTGCATTTGCTACCACGTGGGGCTGCATCCTTCTCTATCTCTACAGGCGGATAGCTAGAGACAGGTGGATCATTCCCACCAATATCAACATCCTCATCAACAGGATCATTGCCTAACGGGAAAAATAAAACAAGAAACAAAAAGAGAATTAGACAAATAAAATGTGAAACAGCATAACAACAGATAACAATCAATAATTAAAAGAGAAAAATCAAATAGAAGTGTAATGTCAACAATGCAAAATACTTATGCAAATCCACTAATGACTGACCTTTGCAAAGTGGCATTGACGAATTGCTCAGGCCAGACTCATTCAAAATCTGCACAAAAGGTTTTATAAAAAGAGGATAAAACATTTTAATAAGAATAATGCATAAAATATAAAATTAAATGATAATAAGAAAAATATAAAGATTTATCTAACAGAAAAAGAGATCGAAGTTCAGATTTTACTTCTACTTCACGAGCCTCAGCCTTCTGCTGCTGATCATGTTTCTCACAAAGGTAATCATCCAGAAGCTTCCGTAATGTGAACAATGTCTCGTCACTAAGAGAATCAATATCAACCTCAATCTCGTCTTCGCCATTTTGGTTCATATTGTTGCTATGTGTCCTCAAGAAATCAATAATATGCTCTGGCATGTCCATAGGTAATGATTCTAGATCTCTACTCAGGTTCTGTTTTTCTGTATCAGTCATTATACGTACTGCCATTGCATCATTCTCTGTTGTCTTAACCTTTTGGTCGACTAGCAAAGGCTTCCTTCGCTTCAAAGGTGGCGGTTTCTCAGCTCCATGTACTCGAAAACCCAAGTTCGCAGGCACTGAAGAAGCTGCTCTCTGAGGGTTCACGCACGCCCCAGTATTATCCTCTGCCAAAATCTTCTTCTCGATGACTTTCCATCTTGTTTCAAAAAACTTGCTCAAAGCATCCGCCATGTAGTGAACATCATTGCCACGTGGGTTATAAGTCATGGCATTCGCAAAAGTAAGCCTCACATCTGCCGCAAACCCTATAGAACTCGAATAAGACCCTGATGTCAGCTTACCCTTGATGGTTCCCAAATCCATTGGATGTTTAATAACATCGAAATAATCAGGGATGTTAAGCTTCACAACATCAACAGGATTATTGAAAACCCATCCAAACTGATGTGTCATCAGACGCTTTAGCAATGATTCACATTGTTTCATCACTGTGGCACCTGATTTCGCCTCTGTATCATGAGACTTGGCAACTTCATTCAAAGGTCCGAACTTAGCAGACACCCCACGTCTCATAGGCCGGCTTCCAAGTACCCCCAGATTCCTCTCCTTTGTCGATGAGGACACCTCTGGCTTCACTTTCTGTGCAGTTTTCTCCCTGCCATCCATACTGGTCGTTGAACTAATCTTTGCATTCTCTCTAACCCTCTTTCTCTGCCCATCACTGCAAGTACGTATATCACTCGAAGAAGACACCACCGTGACACCATTCAAAACCCTAGAAATCATCTTCTTCTGATAAACCCTGACCTGTTCAAGCTCCATCTTAAGCCTTTGCACCGCGTCTTTTCGCTCAGATCGAGACATTTTGGACACAGCAAGAACCTGCAATGGCACATTAAATCCCTCGCACCGCTCCATGTTTAGGCTTATGGATTTCCTCTTCGGAGCACATGAGTCTTCTGATGCAGTCATTGCACAGTCAATGCGACCAGAGCTGCCAAAGCCTCCACTGTCTGAGTTACCAGCATTGTGGGTCCCACGAATCCCTGCCCCATCAGAATCACCAGTCGTTTCAACTGCATTCCTGTAATCTGGGATGAAATTTGTAGAGTACTTTCTCGAAAATTTCTGACTTTTACCCATCATGAACAAAGAATCACCAGAGAAATCCTTTGAGTCCTTATGCTTACTACTGCTACTACTGTAAGCTACCAGATAGGTGGACGCCATACAAACACCGGCACCTGAACATAATAGCAAAGAGTAACCACACTTTTCGTATCCAAATCTCAGGCCCGCCTTTTTCCTTTAGGGTTCCTTGGTTTTAGCTGTAACAAATAGAGCAACCCGTGTACCAGTAGAAAGTTGCAGAAAAATCCCTTGACCTAGATATCAGCCACTACAGCCCTAATGTCAGTGTGAAAATGGCCCCAACCCTAAACAAGAACCATCACCCAAAAATGAATACCTGCCGCAACAATTATATACATCACCAGGGTTTTCTCACATTCATGAATTCAACTGCTAGAATGAACCCAAGGAAGTATCGCCAGGAACCAACCCTTAAAGAACTGCACAAACCCACCAAGGATTTACTTCTCTAACGATAACTTCTCTTTTAGGGTTTTCAAGCATAAAAGAACTGCACAAACCCACAAAGTATACTTTTCTAACGATAACTTATCTCTTTTAGGGTTTTCATACATCGACGAATTCAGGTGCCGATATGAAGCCAAGAAAAATCACAGGAACCAAGCCCTAAATCCAAACCCAACGCACAAGGGAATCCAATACAATAGCCCAAAAAGAAACTTGAATCAACTTAAAATCTTAATAGGGGTGATAGCAAGGGCTAATGAATTCAATAACAAACCTGGATCCAGAAGCCCCAATGACTGACTACAGCATAAGGGAGCGGCCTTCGCTCGCTGACTGGTTGGAGAGAGAGAAAGTTGAGGTTTTAGAGAGAGAGTTGAAGAGAAAGATAGCCCTCAAGCCTTCGCACACGCGACAATAGGGACGGGTCCTTGCCCTTCTCTTCTCCTTATATAGAGCCCACTAAAGCCCCGCGTCGCCGCTGCGCTTCCACATTGAAACCGTTCGATTTTACGATCTGACGGTCATAGGCCTCTCCATTCGTGACCCTTCCTTGCTTGATCGGACGGATTGCGATTATTGGGAACTCCTACACATGCGAGCGAAAGTACAGAGGGAATCTACATGGTTCATAACCAAATAATGAGCGTAGGGAAAATAAATACTTCTTTTAACTTCTAGATATGATAGATTTATGTGGGAATGTTTTATGCTTCGTTTGGATCCTAGGGTATCCAAAATCATGTTTTTTACACTTTGAGAATATTGTATAAAAACATGTTAGGCAATTTTTGAACACATAATAATGTTCAAAACGTGGATATACAAAATTAAGAAAAAATTTGGGCTATCGAAAACATGACTTTGTGAAAGCATGAAAGAGGGAATACAATATAGAAAAAATTTTATATAAGGTGTCAACCTCATACTCTAAGGATAGGGGTCAAACGATATAGAAAAAAGTTTATATAAGGTGTCAACCTCATACTCTACAGATAGGGTTAAAGCGACATAGAAAAAAGTTTATATAAGGTGTCAACCTCATACTCTGCGGATAGGGTGCACCAAAAAAAACCTATTAGAGAAGGTTGTTCTTATTATGGGAGACCTTTAAATTGTTCATTCTAACCTCGAAATCTATAGATATGAACAACAACAACAAAAAAAATTTTTAGACAATCCATTTTCAAGATTTTCAATTGTATATAAGTGTCAACAAACATGCTTGATCATCACAAGAGCTACCCACTTTATTGAGTACAATTAATTATGCCATAACAGCCACACAAATTAGAGAGGGAAACTACTTCAAATTTTAAGTTTTAGCGAGAGAAAGTATCCTAAAATCTTACAAAGAGAAATTATATATAAAAAAAAAACTACATCAAATTTTAGATAGAGAAATTACCCTAAATTTTTTATAGAGAGAAATTATCTCAATAATTTTAGAGATACGAATTATATCATATTTGAAGTTTTAAAGAAAAAAAATGTCTTAAAATTTTAGAGAGAGAAACTATATCAAATTTTAGAGAGAAAACTACCTTAAAATTTTTAGAAACATAAATTATCTCAAAAAATTTCGAGAGAGAAAGTATATCAAATTTTAAGTATTAGATAGAGAATGTATCTTTAAATTTTAGAGAAAGAAATTTTATCAAATTTCAGAGAGAGAAACTACTCGAAATTTTTCAAAGAGAGAAATTATCTCGAAATTCGTAGAGAGAAAAACTATATAGAAATTTCAAGTTTTAAAAAGAAAAAGTATCTTAAAATTTTACAAAGAATATATATCAAATTTTAAAAAGAGAAAATACCAAAAAGTTTTTAGAGAGAGAAACTATCTCAAATTTCAATATTTAAAAAGAACATATCATAAAATTTTAAATAGTGAAACTATCAAATTTTAGAGAGAGAGAAATGACCTACAATTTTTAGAAAGATAAACTATCTCAAAATTTCAAGTTTTAGACAGAGAAAGTATCTTAAAATTTTAGATAGTGAAATTATATCAAACTTTGGAGACAGAATTACAAGAAAATTTTTAAAAACATAAGCTATCTCAAAACTTTTCGAGAGAGAAAGTATCTCAAAGTGTTAGATGGAGAAAGTATCTTTACATTTTAGAGAAGAAACTATATCAAATTTCAGAGAGAGAAATAACTCAAAATTTTTTAAAGAGAAAAATTATCTCAAAACTTTTAGAGAGAATAGAAATTTCAAGTTTTAGGGGGAAAAAAAATCTTACAATTTTACAGAGAAACTATATCTAATTTGAGAAATAGAAATTGCTTGAAAAATTTTAGAGAGAGAAACTATCTCAAATTTCAAAATTTAAAAAGAAAGTATCATAAAACTTTAGATTGTGAAACTATATCAAATTTTAGAGAGAGAAACAACTTAAAATTTTTAGAGCGAGAAATTATTTCAAAATTTCAAGTTTTAGAGAGAGAAAGTATCTTTGAATTTCAGAGAGAGAAACTATATCAAATTTTAGAGAGATAATTGCCTGAAAATTTTTAGAAACAAAAACTATCTAAAATTTTTTGAGAGAGTATTTCAAATTTTAAATATTAGATAGAGAATGTATCTTAAAATTTTAGAGAGAAACTACTCAAAATTTTTAAAAAGAAAAATTATCTCAAAATTTTTAGAGAGAGAAACTATCTAGAAATTTCAAGTTCTAGAAAGAAAAAGTATCTTAAAAGTTTATAGAGAAACTATTTCAAATTTTAGAAAGAAAAATTGGCTGAAAATTTTTAGAGAGAGAAACTATCTTAAATTTCAAGATTTAAAGAAAAAGTATCATAAACTTTTAACTAGTGAAATGATATCAAATTTTAGAGAGTGAAACAACCTAAATTTTTTAGAGAGAAAAACTAGCTCAAAATTTCAAGTTTTAGAGAGAGAAAGTATATTAAAACTTTAGAGAAAGAAACTATAACAAAATTTTAGACAGGGAGACTATCTAAAAAAGTTTAGAGTGAGAAACTATCTCAAAATTTTTAAAGAGATAAACTATTTCAAATTTCAAGTTTTAGGGAGAAAAAGTTTCTTAAATTTTAGAGAGAGAAACTACTTGAGAAAAAGTCTCTCAAATTTTTAGAGAGAGAAATTATCTCATTTTTAAGCTTTAGAGAGACAGATAGTATCTTAATATTTTAGAAAGAGAAAATGATATCAAATTTTGGGGAGAGAAATTATTTAAAATTTTTTAGAGAGAAACTCTCACAATTTTTAGAATGAATTATATCAAATTTTAGAAAGAGCAATTACCTAAAATTTCTTAGAAAGAGAAACTATCTCAAAATTTTTAGAGAAACTATCTCAAATTTTAAGTTTTAGAGAGTGAAAGTACCTAAACATTTTAGTAAGAGAAACTATATCAAATTTTAGATAGAGAAAGTAATATAAAATTTTTGAGAGAGAAACTATATCAAAATTTAGAAAGAGAGAGAGAGACTATCTAAAAAGAGAGAGAAAAAATTTCTCAAAAAAATTTAGAGAGATAAACTATCTCAAAAAATTTACAGAGAGAAATTATCTCTAATTTTAAGCATTAGATAGATAGAGAATATTAAAATTTTAGAGAGAGAAACTATATCAAATTTTGGAGAGATAAATTACTAGTTTTTAGAGATAAACTATCTCAATTCTTTTGGAGATAAATTATGTCAAATTTTAAGTGTTAGAGAGAGAAACTACATCAAAATTTAGAGAGAAACAACATAAAACGTTTTAAAGAGAGAACTATCTCAAAAAAATTATAGAGAAAAATTATATCAAATTTCAAGTTTTAGAGAGTAAATACCTGAAAATTTTGGAGAGAAACTATATCAAATTTTAGAGAGAGAAATTACCTAAAGTTTCTTAGATAAATAAATTATCTCAAAATTTTTAGAGAAGCTATCTCAAATTTTAAGTTTTAGAGAGTGAAAATATCTTAATATTTTAGTGAAAGAAATTATATCAACTTTTAGAGAGATAAACTACTTGAAAATTTCTAGAGATAGAAGCTGCCTCAAAATTTTTGGAGAGAGAAATTGTCAATTATTTGAAATTTCAAATTTTATACAGAAAGTGTCTCAAAGATTTTGGATGGAGAAACTATAATAAATTTTAATTTTTGGAGAGAAATACTCTCAAAATTTCAAATTTTGTATGGATATCATTCAAAGCCTTTTAAACAAATCCTACATGACTAACCAGGTTTTAACATAACCAAGGTTTGACATAATAAGGTTTTGATTCAAAACTTGGGTTGTCAACACTTGGAGCCAAACGAACCCTTAATCGTGCTCTTTTTTGTAGGATTATGAGGAATCATATGAATTACATAATCTATGGAAATAGAAATTTTTTTTATATAAATATACGATCCCCATGCTTTTTGTGTCTTTTGGTTTACTATTTCATTTTTGAAGTCTATTAAGTATGTGTCATGAGTTGTTTGCTACTAGATTTATCTATTGGATCCCTTTCTCTTTCAGTGTTTTCGACTATTAAATCTATATAGTTTCAGTGGTGTTGTTTAGGGTTATATTAAGGTGCTCACACTATAGAGCATTTTATAATCGTACTCATGGGGTATGACATCACTCATTTGGAGCACGCTAGTGACGTTAAATGCTCCTTGTAGGTGATGTCACACCCCATGTTAATGATATCACATCCTTTATAATGACAAAAAATACGCTTACTAAAAAATATTGTATTATAAAATAAGGGTATATAAGTATCTAAAATTTGTTTAATACAATTATAAAATGTTTTATAGTGTGAGCACCTTAACATAATGCATTTTCTTTTCATTTTTATGAGTTTAAAAAATATAATGGACCTGAACTCTTAAATGAGGTTTATATTCAATGGAGATTGATATTAATTTGGGGGATAATGAAACAGAGACATCAAATAATATTTCCTCCTATTAATGATGATGGAATGGATGATTTGGGTTACTTAATGAATTGGAGCATATTATTCCTGTGGATGGTGATGATAGTGGTTTGTTTGATGCAAGTTAGGATGCATATGAGCCTTTCATGGTGGAGCTTCTAATATCTAAATGTATTGATGCAGTCCCTCAAAAGGTTCTCTTAAAGTTGTGCTTGATTTATATAAGAAAAAATTCATATAAAGTTGCAACTTTAAAATGTAGAATTAAGGTGCACCTCAAAAATATGTTGGCAATGATTGTTTTGATGTTGGAAAGCCCTCTAACTAATCATCTCGACATCGAGATGCATGAACATGCGAAAAAACAAAGATTTCGACTCACAAAGATAATGCATCTTTTAACACATTATCTAGACCGTTTATATTCAAGATTTTCTTGTGTTTATAATTTTACTTGATTTGAACTAAATTTACAAATAACACATTCTAAGAATTTTTTACACTAAAATGACATCTTATGATAAAATTTGAAGGAGCACCTCATTTGGATGTTTAAGGTCACAACCTTATACAAACCACACCCTTTATATAATGAATATGAAAAAAAGAAAAGAAAAAATTGGGTTTCAAAGGTCAACATACTTCAAGTTATCGCTCAAAGAAAGAGAGATCGGTTATTACTCATGAATATGTAAGTCTCAAAAGAAAGCCAGAGGCATAAGAAATATAAGGGGAATTAGTCTCAAATCCCATACTAGGATGTTGAGCAAAGTATGAAGAGTCTCAGGTTTCTCTGAAGAGACTCAGTGTCTATTAATATGAATATACAGACTTGTCTTTTATAGACAAATTGCATATGACAATAATAGAAACTAAATCATAAACACTCATATTATACCCAGACTTATCATAAAATGCAAGATATGGTACATACCCTTCCCATATATATTGATTACATGTACACCTTCCATATTAACCAGATATAAAATATATATTTTCTTTTCACACTCCCCCTCAAACTCAAGTTGCTATGAGAGAGAGCAGCTGGAGTTTGAACACCAAGTCACGAAAACGAACAGTTCGATCTTAGGTGCATACTCAGATTGCTTGATCAACGAGCACAAAAATCAACAGTAGAATAGCGGCGGATTAACATGCCTCAGAAACAGAAGGCAAAAACAGAGCGACAAATAAGAGTTTCGCAATGAACAATAAAGCTTTAGATCTTCACCAGAGACAAAAAAACAATCGAAACAACTGAGAAAAACAAAATAGTACTTAGAAGGGCCAACATAACTCGAAGTGGATCTGAGACAGATTCAGCAGCTCGCGGACCATATCAGACATGATCGAGTAACAGAACAACAAACGCGATTATACAAATACAAATAGACAACGTGAAGAAAAACTCAAAAAAACCTGCTTTTTTTTTGTAAGGGGTGTTTTTAGGTGAATTTCATATGGTCAATAATAGTATCAAATCAGAGTGGCTGAGTAAGATTTCAGACGGATTTGGACCTTGGGATCAAGATCTAGAGGCAAAAATCGGCAGAGGGGTGGTTTTTCAGATGGGATAGATTGACCATTTTCATAAGTGGATTTAAGAGATTTAAGAGATAACGGGTTTTATAAGTGGTTTTTCAATGATGGTTTTCAGAGTGATTCCGATTTGAAGGATTTCAGGGTTTTTTTTTTTTAGGGGGCCAAGAATATTTTCCAGCATATCCGGTAACTGGTCAAATTTCATATGGATCTCGCTAAACACCCATAACTTGAAACCATTATAACATAAGCAACCACATCTAACAAGATAATGGATTTAGGTTTTTTTCAAACTAGAGAGAGAAAATGAAACCCCACCCCAAATAAACCACATACAAGATAATATAACATAACCACTACTATGAGTTTATGAATTTTGCACACAGGGACACCCTGTTGTCCGGAGCCTTGTAGAGATCAGATTATTCTTGGAGAAGATCCGTCCAATTGATTAAGAAACTTCATTACCAAATTATGAAACTAATGAGATCGGCTAATGATGCTCTGACGAAATTGGCTTCAAATGGGAACGATGATGCCTCCGGTGACAACAAAGATCTTTTGAAATATAGGCCAAATCCAGAACTACATGTGAATAAATTAGACTAGCCTTCCCAGGGTTGTGAACGTGTGTACCACCCACTCACATTTGCTCTTGCTTCTATGGATGAGGAGAAAACCTCAAAACAAAAAAGATTGGAGTCAAGAAAAGGGAAGGAAGCACTCAGGCAAGCTAAAAATCGTAGTTTTGTTAAAGACCTAATTGACAACTTGGAAGGATGACCTGAAGAGATTCGAGAAACAGTTGGGCATGAAAGCAATGATCTTACTAGGATGCAGGCTTGAAGAATGTCCAAGAGTATATGAAGAAGAAAACAATGACAGAGGGAACTCTAGAGAAAGCTTTAGATCTGATGTGCAAGTTAGAAGAAGATGCACCGATTAGGTGAGCAGCAAACTTGTCTTGAAAATTGACGAAAATGCCCCAAAGATGAGGAATAGACACATCGAATGTGAACCTTACTTTGATACTATATGAAGAATCTCAGGTTTCTCTGAAGAGATTCAATGTCCATTAATTGATATGAATGTATAGACTTGTCTTTTATAGATAAATTACAGATGACAATAATAGAAGCTAAATCATAAACACCTATATTATACCTAGACTTACCATAAAATCCAAGATATCATACCTACCCTTCCCATATATATTGATTATATGTACACCTTCCATATTAGCTGGATATACAACAAATACTTTCCTTTCACACCAAGCCATGATGAGAATAAAGAAAGATGGTTCAAGTACATATGGTTTATTGCAAAGCTCAAGAAAAAGCGTTGTCACCCCCTGATTTCACCATCTAAAGTTTATCTCATTCAATCACATTACAAAATTTGAGATCCCATAAGGGAAGTAATTCGTATGTATAACTTATAGGGGTTAAGTGCCCAAAGATCAGGAACATAGGGAGTACACAAGCTTGAGGTACATGAGCCTCCCTTCTATAGAGAAAAATTGCAAAAATGAAGACTAAAAAAAAAAAAAGCACAGTGTTTGGAGGAATGAAGAGGGGTTGATAGAGTCATTTACATATAAGATCCAGTTGATAAATATGGTCACATGACCAATGTACTATGGTTTGATGCAAAGTGGAGTAATACATGTGAGTTTTTAAGGTGTTTATACCAAGATCTGGGCAGGGAAGACATCGAGGTCTTATTTTTCTTGATCCATATTTTAAACTTATAATATTAATAGAAAACAATAGAGAAATGGGTCTCGACAAATTGCAACCTCTAGAAAGCGAATCTCATGGTGTTCGTCCTATAGATTGTCAGCTGCCCTGGATAAATCTCACTTAAAAGACCACAAAAAGCAATATAATACACATAAAAGAAACCAAATTTATATTAAATCTAAAATACTATGAAAAATAAGGAAAAATAGAGATTATTTAAGTTAGGTCAACAAGCCCGATACCTCGAGTCAGGACTCAGATCAGATGAATAGTCGATTGATTCTCCCTAAAACTTGAAAGAAAGACTGTTATAATAGGAAATTGAACTAAAATTGAAGGGTAAATTGAAAGACTATTTGGGGTCTTGAACTGGTTGCCTTAATAAGGCCTAAAGATTAGTCATGGCTAAGTTCCCTTGGGGTTTTGACTTGATTAAGGTTTGCGATGCTTGAAGATCGATTTCTTCTGGTCTAAGGTAATCTTAGGGTTGCTAAAATTCTAGGGTTAGGGTTCAATTTACGAGGGAAGCTGAGTACATCAGGGTTTCTGGTAGGGTGAATAAGGAGTCTAAAGGTCACAAGGCTCAAGGCTCTCTTCTCTCCTCTTCTCTCCTCTTCCAATCTAATTGAGTGATATTTAGAGACTTACCTAAACCTGATATACGACATCAAAATTTGGGTTGATCTAGATTTACTTGCCTTTTTTATGTGTGTTAAAAGCAAGGAAATTCACACAACAAAGGCAAACAATCTTATAAGAACTTGAGTTCGGATCCTCTTGTGCTTGGTTGAGTGAGCCCTATTAAACTATCCAGCTTATATGATGCCGGGGGAAAGCCCTACATCACCCTACGGGCGGATTAAGATTTGAGAGATCGAGGTAACACAAAAAACTCCACTAGGGGGGGAATATGAGCCTCCCCTATTATTTAGGGCGGAAAATGGATCGGTTGACCTATGGACATAATGGGCCGACCCGACTAGGTTTGGCATCTGGGCCCAGACCATGGACCTAATGGGTCGGGTATGGATCTACTTGATACAAACTAGACCATAGTCAAGTCTAGCTTCGAGCCCAACTTGGACCCTATTGGGTCGGGTCATGTCTTGATCAGGGTCAAACCGGCCTGATCCGACTTGATATCTATATGTATAAAGAATAAGGAAATATATAATAACATGCACTTTTTAAAAAATGCCAATCCAGATCAGAATCGCTGGTCCAGATTTTATCATCTTGGGTGATCTAGATCCTGTAATATATCGAAATCCTGTCGTATTCCCTTATAACCGGTCAGTTCGTATAGGTAGAACCTGATTGTTCACTGAGTGAACTAGTACTCTTCCCCGTTTTTCAAAATTTTGAATTTGCAATTCCTAAAAAAAAGTTTAACTGAAAAAGTCTGAAGTGGCCCATCCCATCTCTTGTACGTTTTCAAATGTTTCATTTAATATTGGGGGGACCCACCCATCTTGACCTACCCATGGTGCAACCCACCACACATGTGAGAAAGACTTTGTTGTGCAATTATTGACTTTTAAACTTTTATAATTGTGTTTGCTCCCACAAACCTCTGATGTGGGACAATTTTGTTTTAGCCTTTTCTTTATCACCTCTACTATTTCATCGTGTTGACGTGAATAATTTTTGGACCAATAAACAATGGCGTGAATATTACTAGCTCATTAGATATTTAAAAGGAAGAAAATAACACTAGCCATAGGATATTTCAAAAGTGAAAAATAATACTACCTTATGGGAGATTTAAAAAGAAAAAGAATAACACTAGCTCATGGGATACTTGGAAACAAAATATACATCTGGGTCACTTTTAGTCCATAGTCCCACTTCATAATCTATTTTCAAGTTGTTTTATCCACTGTCTCTCATTGCAAGTACTAATTCATTTATTTAATTTTTAAATTTTATTAAAACATGATTGCAAATTCATGTCTCCAGATTCTACATTTTTGTCTATAGTAATTATTTCACATTAGATCTATTTTTTTGTGAGGCTCATACTTATTATTTCTCTGTATTAAATCAAAAGGTCCAAAACTATTGAACACTTTTTCTTTTCTTTTTTTCACTGTAATGAGTTGCAATGAGTTACATTTTGAACTTCATTTTGACTATAAAATAAATGTAGTGGATAATAAGCACTCATACATGAGACATGTTCTCAGTTTTTATGTATTTTTAGTAAAATAAAAAAAACTTATAATACAATACCACTACTTTTTAAAAAAACTACAAAAAACTAGATTTAATAAATTTTAGTATTTTTTGAATTTTGTTTTACGCCGGATCTAAACGATTAGGCAGATTTGCCAATTTGACCCAGTTTTTGGGATAGCTGATCTGGGCCATCAATTCGTTATTTCAAACCTTGGCAACATGTCTTATAAAACATGTAATTTACTTTTTGAATATCTCCTTTATTTCTAGACCTGAACCGGAACCGACTCGACCCAACCCAGTGGCTCATGTGCAAGTTCAATTGACTTGGACCCGACCAGGTTCTAGGTCCAACCTAGACGTAGTCTGGTGGGGTCCGAGTCCAGGTGCCCAAGACCCAACCTGACCCATTCTCATTGCTACTACTATCCTTCATGGTGCTTATAACGCAACCTACCCAAATTTATGCTTTAAACTTAAACTATTAAATTCAATATAGATTCGTGGGGTTTGTCAAAATTACAATCCAAATAGAACTTTGATCTCGAAAGATCAGCCTTCTCTAAGATCTTTCAACAGAGCCAGCTAGAGATTGCACAAAATCCATAATAGAAATCGAGAAAATAAAATTGAATTGAATTAAAATAAAAGAAATAAAAATAAAGAAAAACTTATGTAGCCTTGCTCGGTTCACCCGAAGACTGAGAGTTGGTGCTCTTTTCATATCACAAGTTGTTTACATCGTTCTCAATTTCTTTTGTTGAAAAATGCCTAAGGTTTATCCCATAGTTACTTGGAGCGCCCAACTAGGGTGGCACTCCCGCTCCAGAACCCAGCTCTGATGCTCCGTGGCTGGGATCTCATCCGGAACCCGTTCCCAATGTTTTGGGTGCTTGCTCCTATTTTTAGGATTCTCGATCCCACTCATAATGGAGCTAGCACCCACTGTCCCACGGAACGCATTCCCAAACAAATTAGATCCCTGCTCCCAGAATTTTAGGATCGTGATCCCTACGTTCTCGGAACTCCATCCTTAGGGAGGATCCCACCATGAACAAAAACATAGGCACCCACCATTAAAATAGTAGGGTTATCAGCTAAAAAATGAGTAGAAATTGGGCCTTCAGGACTCGAAGCAGCTATTCTAACCCTAATTCCATATGGGTAATTTTTGGGTACTCCATTAAAAATATTAATTTGCTTTTCCAATTATTTACAAATGTTTTTCATTTGAATTCCTATAGAGAACCAGTCACCCCAATTCCTGAATTCGTCAAGGCCAACTTTTATGACATGCATGAAATCTCCTTGGATATTCAAGCTTTCATGGTTTCCCTATAAAATTAACGACTTCCCATTTGATTTTTCTATGTCTTGCTTGAGTTTTTCTAAAAAATTAAGGAGCTTGAACTCTTCTCCTCCTCTATCAAGGATATCACCAAGCCATGGAGTTGCTTGCAATCCAGTGAATAGTTTTTCATCAAAGATTTTAGCCATTTTCAAAGCTTGTTTGCCCTTTTGGAGATCGCCATGGAGGTCCCCTACTACTAGCAAGAGAGGTTGAGATGGGTATGTAGATTTTTGTTGTTGTTGTGCTTTCTGAAAAGAGAGAAAGAGTCCACTCATTGTGAAGTCGGATGAATATGTTCATGAAGTTAGAGAGAGAGGGGCGGTTTTGGTAGATGGGTCCATTGGATTAGTGTGCGGAGGTTGAAGTGGTGGTGAATGTCTGGTCGAGAGAGAGAGAAAGAGAGAGAGAGAGAGAAAAGTGAAGATTGACTCTAAGTTAAGCAGAACGCGATCCAACCTTGAATGGAGCTCGATCCATTCCAAATAGGAACGCATTTTTCTTAGATGGGGGTGGGACTCAATTTTAAATGGGATCATATTTCTGTTGCCTATGGGAGCGCAATCCTAATGAGCATGGGAACACGATCCCATTTTACATGAAACGCACTCACGTTAAATAAGGACCTCAATCCCAATGTATTAGGAACGTGCTCCTTGTTCATCTAGGATCTCGATCCGTAACTTTTACCCTCACCACAATTCGTTCCCTGGACTTCGAAGCTTTAAGGAGCCCTTGATCCGACACTCCCACTCCTGGAACCAGAGCCTTTCCCGCTCCTACTCCCGCTCCCGGTAACTATCCTATGGCAGCGTAATCCTAATGAGCATGGGAACACGATCCCATTTTACATGAAACGCACTCCCGTTAAATAAGGACCTTGATCCCAATGTATTGGGAACATGCTCCTTGTTCATACAGGATCAAGGGCTTTAAGCTGCCCTTGATCCGACACTCCCACTCTTGGAACCGGAGCCGTTCCCACTCCTGCTCCAGCTCCGATAACTATGGTTTATCTTAGTGGTTTTGGTTTGATTAAGGCACTCTCTTCCTAAGGCTTTTGAATTTGAAAATAGGATTTTAAAATCGTAGAGAATAGGCTTAGGGCTTTTCGTAGTTCTAGGGTTTATTCTAGGGTTTTTAAGGTTTCGAAAGTCTAAGGGATTTTTGAATATTTTCCTAATATTTTCTAGTCTATTTAATTTCTAAGGGATATAAGATTTTTCTATTAATTTCTATGGATTTTTGGGTTGTGGGGATTTTCCTTGGGCTTTTGGCTTCTTCTTTTTTTGCGAACTTTCTAGGCTTCCTAGTTTCTAAAAAGTTTTTCTAGGATTCTTTGGATGATTTTTTTATAGAGAGTAATAAGGTTTATTTTGTACTCAATTTGGGTAGTTCTAATGGGATTAAGGATTATCTAGGTTTATCTTTAGATTTCAAGGGTCAAATCTGTGGACAAAACTGCCTCTAGAACGTCTCAGAGGCTTCCAAAAAGTCAAATATTCATCAAATAGGAAGCTAGAAACGACACAGTGTGCATTGATGATCCCAGTGGGCCTAATGACACGCTCTACATTGTCAAAACCAAAATGGAATTTCTATTGACAAATTTGTTCAGACCATAACTTTCAAATTGTATATCAGATTTGAGCGATTTTTAGACTACTAGAAAACTTGTGATCTCCTCTACAAATTGGAATCAAATTTGGTTCAACTTAAGTGAGTTTTAAGGGGTTTGCAAGGCTATAACTTTAGAGCATCAATTTTCAAGTTTCTAGGGGTTAGATTGGTGTCTGGGTTAGTCTCTTATGTTTATTAGGCTCAGGGATGTCTAGGATGACTACTTTGGGGTATTAGATAGGTCTAAAGCTGGGTTTTATGTCTAGGAGGTGACTTGGGTGCAGGGTCTGAGGCTTCAAGGTTTTAGAAATTAAAGGAATTAGCCAATTTTAAATTCTGAGCCTTGATGGGGAGAGTAGCATTACCTCTCTTTAAACAGTAGGCCTTAGAAACGCATGTTACTTCTCTTACAAGTGTGCTTGAGGGACTATTCTAGTAGTTTCCACTAGCTCAACTTGGGTTAGGGTAGGGTTAAGAAACATAACCTTGGGTTGAGTTTGTGTTAGGGTTTCTCTTATTAGGAGTTCATTTCACTAAACTCTAATTTTCTAACTAAGCAGATAATCTTCAACCCCCAAAATGACTTAGTGTTGGATTTTATGTAGAGGGGGTTTAAATTGTAGGTGTACAATTAGTTTTTAAGAAGATACATGGGTGAAAATTTAACTTTATTTCTCGTTATTTTTCAAAAGAATAATTTTTTTAGGTCATCAATATGAAAAGATCAACTTTTACCCTTAGAAACTTTGTGAAACCATATCCTCATCAAGTTCATCACTTATTTCGTTGTTTTCTTGCTAGTTTGCCATCATTTTGCCTATGAAAATGGTAGATCATCAACCAAGGAACATTTTGCAACAATTTTCATCTAAAACCTCAAATGCTTTGATGGAGTTCTAGATATATTTACAGCCTTCATCGTCATCATATTCATCATCCAAGTCTTATCTCAATGATTTAGGGTCTGCTATCATGATCAGATGTAGTAAAATTTTATACTAATTGCCGATCTAACGCAACCTACTTCCTTTAGCCGAGCCTAGGATGGATTGAGGGAAAGTTGAAGTTTATCGCCCTTATAAGACCAATTTTTATGGGTTTCTATCGAAAAATTAGTAAAACCATGTTTTCATACATTTTTTCTTGCTCATTTAGCCACCTTTTTACTAGTTTTTGTTTGTTCTGGCTCCATAGAATCATACATTTAGGAGTATTTTGCTTCAAGTCTAACCCAAAAAATTCCATTTGATTGAGATATGAGTGATTTTGTTAGTGGGAATTCATGATTCTGTTCATAAAAAATAGTAGTAATTGGCCAAAAAAAAAAAACACCATGACTCTCCAAGGAAACCATATCAAATCTTATATGAATGGAAAGAGGACCGAGTCAAGAGTCCAAAAAATTATGTCTCAACAAAGAACTTCTCCCATATGGGGAGAAATTGGCAGAAAAGCTTTGCAAATTACTTAAAGTCACAAATACTTCAACTTCTCTTTAGATTTTTTCCATGGTCCCAATTAAGAAGCCTAAGATAAATACCTTGATGAAAGACCCTCCCATCAAGGAATAACATATCCAAAGCCTAGGTCATTTCTCCAAAGGTTTGGGACTTACAACCTTTGCAAAATTGTCATTTTCATCTATTTTGTAGGATTTTCACCCAATGGTGAATAACAGTTCCTTTTTGCATATGAATAGTAGACTACCGCATCGACCTTCGAATAAACAATACTAAACAGTGTCATATCGACTGAAAATTTACGATTTTTTAGTACTTTCTCACCTTTCTTGGGAATCTCATACTCATTGAGTACCGATTCTCAGGGGCTCCTCTGTAATTTTGCCTTCTTTTCCATGCTATGCAAGCCATCCTCAACATTATCAACATTGTTTCCTATGTATCTGGGCCACCCAATATCGTAGTGGCCTGATTTTTAGGGGATATCTTGCCGTTATGTTAGATTCGATTTGAGCTCAATTTGGGCCCATTTGTACCCTTCTCCATAGTGTTTGAATCACGACCCTTATTTGTGATATGACAGTGGGATTTGGGTCACAATTGATCCCAAAGCTCACAGCTTTTAACAGTGTGGTTCCTTGTCAACCAAATGAGGATCTTCTAGAATTGGCCCCAACATGCGCTCATTTGGGGGCCTTCCCACAACCTTCTATAATCCTAGTAGTTTTCCGTTGTATATGTTACTGGAGTCTTGTCGGATCGAACAACCCGGTGTTTCTTGCAATCAGTGGATTGTCCTTAATTGAGAATCATCATTTATCCTACATTTAAGGGTTTTTCAAACAAAATGATGCCCAAATACCCACCCCTAGATTTTTAAGCATGTTCTGTTGTGCGAGTTGCCATATATAGTCCAATTTCATACTCCATATTTATTGGAACTAGTGTTGGTTTCTTTGATGCAAAAATACCCCAAACATTGGACCCTGCGTCTAGAGAGAAGTAGATGTACTTTATTTAATATTGCATAACATGAAGGTCTAAGATGGATTCAAGGTGTGAAGCGCTAATTTAGAGGCTCTACGTTCATTTGTTAAAAGGTTGCCAAAAATCGGTGAAACATTACTTAAAACTAGTTCTCTCCCTCCTAGGGTTTCTCTCTTCTGGGGTTTCAATTAGAGTTGACTACCCTTACTTATGATTTTAGAGATGTAAGGCATGATTTGGTAAGTGAAATACGTATCTTCATAACTAATTTGGTCTGGATGAAGTAGGATTAGGGTTCCATGCAACGTTTCCTAATTTTCAAATTTCATGCAAAATGTCTCGAACCAAAGGGCTGGAATGGGCTTTGGAAAGCGAGACTACACAGTCTACCCCACCTAGATTAATGTGAAACTTGATCAATTAGAACAATAGAGAAAGTAGGGTTTGTCGAATTACACACAATTGGCTTTGCCAGCTTGAGAATGCGTAAAAGGGTTGAAAGAAATCGAAATAAAAGGGGTTTAAACGATCTTTTGAAAAGAAACTACAAAATCAAAGATAGCAAAAAAGAGAAGGAAAACAACTTACCTGATGCTAATCGAGCCCATAGACCTAGTACCTGGAGTTAGGGCTCGAATTAGAGTTTAGATGTAGAGGTATCCTGCTCCTCAGCCTTGTAGATTAGCTTGTAGAGAGTTTCTTAAATTTAGACTAGAAAGGGCCCTACTGAGATCTAGGGATTTACGTGAATCGGAATTGATTTTCTAGATTTAGAAGAGACACTGATAGTGTTGGATGGATATAATACACCATGGAGCATCCATTGGCCATTTGCGAGATCGACCATATACCTAGATATATATTTTGGAACAACGGCTGATCTCCATCGATAACATGGTATGACAACCTTCAATACACACCTATGGTGTCCATATCCCAAGATGTATGCTATACTTTCAAACAAAAAATCCATAAAAAAAAATGACCATAAAAGTTTCTAAACAAAAAGTGGTAGTGGTAACAATGCTAGGAAGGTACCGTTTTGAAAAGGCGCATCTAAGCTATAAAGGAAAGGTTTAGCTATCCACACCGTCTATTTATTTGGACGGTGATTCGCCAAATCAAGAGGAAAACTGGGGCTTCTGGGGCATTGGTTTCCCCCTTACTTGTTTTTTTCCTGATCTTCTCTCTTATCTCTCTCTCTCTCCTCTCTCTTAACTAATGAGATTTTACCACATATTGTCTACTCTTTTTTCCCCCTTAACTTGAAGAACCAAAACCGTCTTTTGAGCATGAGTTCCATCAGCCCCTATAGCCTTTATCAACTCCATTAGTTTACCATAATATTTTATTCACCATTTTGAAATTAAGCTTTCTTTACTTCACTTTCTACATTAAATAAGATATTACACAACTCCAAGAGAAAGGTGGCTCTATGTGGGTCTACTTTATCGAAACCTAATGATGATTTGTCTTAATATCTAATAAAAAATGTAATCAAGGAGGAAAGAGTGAGACTCTTCTCTTATTTTATCAAAAGCCAATGATGATTTACCTTAATATCCAGGGTCAAAATGTAATTAGAGAGAACATAGAGAGACTCTTCGCCTGCAAAGTCGAGAGCTTCATTGCCATGGACTAGCTCATTTACTTAACCTTACTCTGAAACATTTTCAAGCACTAAATATGTTTAAGAGTTTGAAGAGAGTGTTGGCACATGATTCTGATACCGACTAGACTAAACAAAGTTCGATCTGTTTAAGATCGTGTGAAAACTTAAAATTTAAGAGTCGGAAGAGGCGGGTCTCATCAAATTCAAATCTACAAGAAATCAGCCTTAAATGACCTACTCTTCATAAATCTAGCTAGCGTAGGTAGTGTGAAATCCGAAAGCAATAGAAACTAAGGAACATGCATGAAGAGAAAACATGAATAATAAATTTATTAAAGAAATAAAGGTGAAAATTAATAAAAACAAATGAATACTAACTAAACTAATGAAAAGAATAAGAAGAATGAAAATAAAGCAGGAATAAGAGATCTATTAAGAATAATAAAACTAAATTATCATAAAGCTACACAAAATAAAATAAACAGAAGAAAGCAATAGAGTAGATGTAATAATAAAGAAAATAACGTGGAACAGTAAAGAAAGAACCTAGCCCTTAGGACTGACACCTAGAGTTAGGCTAGATCAGGCAGTGAAGACAAAGTCCTTACTCCTTGATGTTCGAGATTGAGGATTCGAATGAATGAAAGTACCCTTGGGAAAGAGAGGCATGCCTAGCAACTTTCATGTACGACTTGTTATGACCTAAAAGAATTAATTTTTATCTTTAGAGATGGCTGGAGCCAAGTTCTAGATATAGGGTTTGGGTGGTCTAAATTTAGAGTTTAATGGTTGCATGTTCATATAATTGGGGATTAGGGTTTCAATTGTAGGCCTCCTAAAATGGTCGGGAAAAGGTGTTAGTATGTAATTTTGACGCACTCCTTTCCCCAATGCACATATAAGCGGAGGCAATTGTGACCAAGACCCGTAGGTACCAATCATGCCTATGGACTACGGAAGCCCGATCACAAATAGGCCTTATTTTAAAGAGCAATGGTAGTGATTTCTTCTTGGCCCCAAAAAATGAAGATGAGCTTCTTATGATGTCTCAAAGACAACCCCTAAGTTTTGTTCCAATCAGGCAAAGATATGAGAAACAGACGAAGATTTAGTTTTGAGTGCGGCCCATTAACATGTGCATGATACACCATAGCTAGAACTCCATGTTGGGGATCTTTGGTGGTATGGGACCAGCATAGATGAACTCAGAATATCGAAACCAGCCTACCTGTCAATTTTCAGCTCAAACGAACCTTTCTAGGTCCTATTTTCCCAAAATGGTAAGGCCTTTTCACTATTCACTTGCACTGCCAAGAACCAGTTTCCATTTATGAAAATTGCAATTTTAAAAAAGGGTGCGGTTTCTATAAAGCCAAGGCTCTAAACAATCAAAGTAAAGCGCACCTTCAAATAGTATCGAGAAATATGGTTTCAATACTGAAAATATTTGTGACAGGCTTAAAATATATTTTCAACTTTAATTGTAAAAGTTAAAGCTTAAAAATAGTGTAGATTGAGTAGATATATGAAAACTTGATGATCTTGAAAATTGACAGTCTAAAAATGCATTACAAGATGCACTATTTCCTAAACTTGAAATCTATCTTTTTCTCATGTCCATACATCTTGATGTTAAGATGATCAATTTGAGGCTATTTGGGCATCAAAACAACCTCTTCTAATGAAACTTTTGAGGTGGGCTCTAACTTGATTATTTAGAGCCTCTGCTCTGTATAAACTTTTTCTTTTAAAAAATGGCCATTCTTTTGAGAGCCATGTCTCCTTCGTCTTGAAGCGAATTATATTGAAATTTTAGTATGTCGTTCTCCTCATCGAGATAGACGTTTTGACATATGGCACGTCCTAAGACGCTGTCCAAGATGGGAGAAATCTTAGGGAGAGGTTTACTTGGAAAGTGCTTAATGCCAAATTTTGTATGCAAGACATCTCCTCGCTCCAATGGGCGTTTCTCGGAGCCTTGAGATTGGATGACCCCGAAAATGGACCCATTGCGATGGTGACTCAAAGGGCTTCAATTCGAGGTAAGACTTGCTTGAAGAGAAGGCCGGGAAGATACCAAATCAAAGCTCGAAAAAAGGCATAATTTATCGATAGTCAGAAAACCATTTTTTGGCTACTCTTAAAATTATAAAAGTGACCAATCAGAGTCCAAATCGAGATATTTTTGTTGCAAAACGCTCACAACGACTTCCTCTTCGATTTTCGATAAATAAGAAGACCGAAGGTGCAACGGATCAAACTAGATCTAAGGAGCAGGAATTCAAGTTTGTGGGTTTAGTCGAAATTTTGAAACCATAAGCAAAACTTTGTTTCAAGACGCAAGCCATATATCAAAATGATCTCCTCATAATGATCTACGTTTATATGATGATAGATCGTTTGAAACGTCACTGAATCACGAGGCAGAAGCCCCAAGCCATGTGGATGGGAAGAGGCCCATTTTTTAGGACCTATTTGTTATTTCCATGATTTCTTAGAGGTAGAATTAGTCATTTTTCATAAAATCCGAAAATTCATTTTAAATCACTTTAATTCCATTTTTAAGCAATTAGGTTCGTTTTTAGTGTGCACCCTTGTTTTAAAGGCACATCTATATAAGCCAAATGGCTTGAAAATTGTGAAAGTTGAGAAAGATTGATTGGAATTTAATTGAAAGAAGGTTTAACTGAGGAGAGAGAAAATGTTCTTTGAGTTTCATTGAAAATCCTTTATCATGTAGTGAGGAGAGAGAAAACTTTACACATACCCCTCCCCCATACCCTACACTTCCATACTTCCCACTTCCATATTTTCTACTTCCATTCTCCCCACTTCCATACACCGTACACCATACATCATACACCATACACTCTGCAAACTACATCATACACCCTAAACCCTTCACCCTACACCATAAAACCACATCCATACTCCTCTCAAGGTGCCAGTCTCCCTCACCTACGTGTCTCTCTGTCTCTAGGTATTAGTCTTCCTCGTTAGGTACTAGTCTCTCTCTTTCTTTTCTTTTCTTTCTCTCTCTTTCTCGTCTCTCCTCTCACTATTTCTCTTCTCTTCTTTGTCTCTTTTCTTTTCTCTTCCTCTCTTTATCTCTCTCTCTCCCTCTATCTCTTTCTCTTTTCTCTCTCTTTCTCTCTCCCTCCACCAGCAGTCAACTGCATGTCTCACCCCTTGCTCACCGACAGCTAGGTCGTCAGTCCATCTCTCTCCCCCTTTCTCTCCCCTCTCTCACAGTTGACGAGGGCGTCAGTCCCTCTTCCCCTCTCTCTTTCTCACTCTCTCTCTTCTCTTGTCCTCTTCTCCCCCTTCCTTCTTCCCGCCCATCTTCTTTGTTCTATTCTCTCCCCTCTTTCTCTCTCTTCCTCTCTTATTTCCTCTTCTCTTCTCTCTCATCATCCTCCTCTGGGCTAACAATGTCCTATGATGTACTAGGACAGTGCGATCCTGGGTTTAGAATTTGGATATAAAATTTAATTCATATGAGTTGGGGGGAGGAGGAGGTGTCTATAAAGAGATGGGGTATTTGGAAACGAGGGATGGAAAGAGAAGCAACCAAGATTAAGGATTTAGGATTAGATTTTCACTGTTGGGTGAGTGTGGCCATTAAGTCCTTATTAGTGCTTGTAATAAAACATTTTGGTATTAGGGAATATGAACTCAGTGGGAGTGTGGTCCCTTGTAGACTATATTAAGCAAATAATATTTGCTGATATCGGACTGAGTTAGGCCAGTTGGATGGGAAAAACCTATATTACCTGGGTATAAAAAACTATCTGATAAGGGTTCTAATAGGTCATTCTTTGATGAGGTTGGAATATGCCTAGTGAGTAAACTGATGGATTGTGTGACCCTTGTGTGTGATGGTGACCTTTAGAGATGGGGGTCAAAGCCTCGTCCATGTACCATCACATGACATGCATAATGATAGCCGTTTCGAAAAAGTGAACCACCTTTTAAGGTGAAGCTTATGCATGTGCGAGAGATACCCCTATGCACCATAGGAGATATGGTCGCATCAGGTCTAGGTGACATTAGAACATCTCTAGAGGAGAACTTGTAATCCACAAACTGGATACCCCTTAGCTCATCGGCCAGATCTTGATAGCCCACTAATGAGTCCCTATATGGATTGTGGTCATGGGAACCACTAGGTTGGTTTGGAAAAGCAAGTATGGTCTGTAGTTCACAGCTGAAGGTGGAATGCCCCAATGTTTATTGATTTAATTTCTAGACCATATGGATTATTTTTGTATCTAATGAACTTTTTTATGTTTGTTTTATGGTATATATTATTTTAAATTTGTTATTTGAATTTTTATAGATTTCTAGATATTTTATTTATCAAATTTGGATTTATAAAAACAAAGATACTGATTTTACATTGTTTTAAATATTCAAATAAAATCTATAAATTATTTTATTGAATTTTAAAATATTTAAAATTACATGAGGGCTCATTGTACACATGGGCCTATCAATGCCTAGACGGTGGGGCCCATGAGACCCTCTCATGGGTGGCACGTCCCACCCATTTAGCGTTCCTTTTTTTATTAAAATGAAGACTTTGACTTGTGGTCAAAGTGTTATGTCTTTTGGAAAGGAATTGACTTGAGGAAGCTTTGAATGGATTTTTAAAAAAAGCATTATAATGCATATGCATTATTATGGTATACATTATATTATATTTGGAATAATTTTATTTAATTTCCATTGTTGGGAAAATAGTTTAGGAAAGGGGGATAATGACACCTTCCATAATGTTGATAACCCATTTATGGAATAGAGAGCTCAAATCTATCACCCTACAAGTCACCCAAGATCAATAGTTCATGTTCAATATCACAAAAGAGGCAAACTGTAGAAAACCCTAAAAACCCTAATTCTATTCTTGCTCTATAAATAAATGACCTCTCCCCATGAAATCTCTACATCAAAATTTCTCTTTTCTCTCTCTAAAATTTTTTCTCTATCTCTCTCTAGTTTTTATGAGGGGCACGCCCCACCTCATGGGCTCTCTCTCTCTCTCATCTTGCTTTGAACCTAAGGGTTGGGTAGTGTCAAGAAGATGATATCTTAGACTAGGTGTTGAGGGTTTGAACCTAAGTCTCAAAGTCTTGTGATCAAAGAGCAGTTCATAAAGTTTCATTGAAGGGTTTAGCCTAAACTTGCTTTATCGGTTGAGATTGAAGGTTGATCGTTGATCCCGGTTGAGATACTAAGCCCGGTTGAGGTAATATCCGGCATATCCTTTGTTTATTGCATATTTAATTATATTGACTTCATATTCCCAAGTATAAGAAGTAGTAGTTATTTTCTTTGATTAAAGAAAAATTGCTTTAGTGGTATCAAGGTTTTAAAGGGTCTTGGATTTTGTTGATTTTATTTGAAGCATGAGTTATTGTAATAAGACTACTTATAAGTGATCTTTGCCAAAATTAAAAGAGGTAAAAAATAAGAAAAAATAATAATATACCCCGATAAGATCACATTGTTCTTTCTTTCACTGGCTTGCTGGTAAAATTGAAGTTTCTAAATTGGCGAGAGAGCAACACCATGATAACTAGATCTATGAAAACCTTGGCCTAGCTTATTTGTCCATGAACGTCTTTCAACCTTGTGACCATCGTAAAGAAAATATACCATATCTTGAGCTGTATGGCCAACAAAAAAATTGAAAAATACATGTGCCTCAGAAAATAATGTCCCCAGATTGAATAGAGACTATCTAAAGTTTGATTGCCTTACCTAATTGTTTAAAACCTCATATTCTTATATTTTCCCTTCAAAATACTATTCTAAAATGAATTCCAAAAGTGAGATCGAGAAAAAACTCCTAAACAGGTATGTACCATAGGGTTTAAGCATATAGTGTGCTCTAGTATGTCATGCATGTCCCTATTTCTTAAAAAGTTTTTAAAGAGGACATGGAGGAGGCTTTTTCATTATTATTTATTTGGATGTGAAATATATAGAAAAATTTCAAGAGAAAAATCAGTTAAGGAGTCAATAAACCTTACAAAATCATTAACGGGGATTAAACACGTTGAAATCTTTATTTTTTAGGGTAATTATGGCAGGAAGTCCCTTATTGTATTAAAAATTAAAAAATAATTTTGATTTTTTAATATTTTATGCCCAAGATCTTTTTTTGTATTTTTTTTTTTTGTTTTTGCCCAAAACACCCTCCGTACAATACTTGAAGTATTGGACCACATAAATTTTTTATTTTTATTTTTTAGAAGTCGGTTTGGCTCTTGATGTACTAGACCGATTATCCCCTTTCCTAGACTATCTTTTTGTTGGCCCAACAATTCAAGTACTAGACCGACTCAAAACATAAGAAAAGATTGAAACTACCAAAAAAAAAAAGGTTGTGTCAAAATGCTCTTTTTTGCCTTTTTGGTGTGTTGAGTTAGTCCTATACTTGAAGTATCAGAATGACAAGAAGTCCGCTCGACACTCAAAAGAGTTTCCAAGGTTTCGTACTTTGAGAGCTAAATCAAGTTATTAGAAAACGATGTCTCAGATGCGGTTAGTGCTTCAAGTGCAGGATGGTGTATCTCAGGAAAAAATAATAACTTCACAACAATAGGGACCCTGGTGTACAACAAGTAAAGAAGAGAATTATTTTTAAGGGAAATTATCAAAATACACCTTATTTTTCAAATGTTTAACATTTTTTTGTCTTTTATCTACCATTCTAACTCAAAATCATAATCATGTGTCTCTTGATATGTATTTGAAATTAATTAAACTATAAGGGTAAAAATGTTAAATAATTAATATATTAGGTATACTTTGAAATTTTTCCTTTTTTGAATGTTAAAATAATAAGTTATTTTATGTTAATTTCCTTATTTTTTAATTTTTAATTCACTCAATACCTCTTCAAACGATATACTTAAAATACTTAAAGGGCTAAGGTATGTGTATGGTGCCCACGTTAATGTATAGTAAGTTGTGCTTCTAAATTTTGCCAGAAGATGTAGTTCGGGGGTAGGAAGCCCTACAATAGGTTGAAAATCCATGTTTAACTCTAATTATGAAATTTAGAATTTCAAACACAGTGTAAATCGAATATATCTATAAGCACTTGAAAATCTGGAAAGTAGATGGTCCAGACTGCTTGTTACAAGATGCACTATTTTTAGGACTTGAAATTTTTTTTTTCTTTAAATTCATACTTCTCGAGGTTTCCATACATCTTGAGGTCGAGATGATCAATTTGAAGGTTTCCAAACACTCTTTTTTATTGAAGTTTGAGGTGCATGTGGTTGCAACCTTATATAAACTTTTTCCATACCTAAAATATAGTTGTTCGTGCTATTTATTTTGTTAAGAAACCTATTAAAAAGATATATTTAAATTTTTTATTAACCAGATCATAAAATTTTATTAATGATTATGGTAAATGTACCAATACAATCGCAAAGAATTACGAATTACAATCATGGAACCACTTACACCCCATTTAACTAAAAAATCAGTTACCTCATTAGCCTCCTTATAAACATGATCCAATTGCTACATCCATAACTTCTAACATAGCAATCTAAGTGTTTGTGGTCGTCTCTATTTTTTCTTACGTCTCACTGACAATGTTTGGGGAATCATCTTCACCAGCTAAATTTTTAAGAACACCGCAAATATCCATTGGCCCAGGATTCCCCATCGAACTACCTTCAAAATTAAGCTTGATGTAACCATTCATTGGTGGACTCCATCTAACCACGGGTTTAGCAGAAATAGTAGATTGAGACGTGATACTTGCCACATTGAGCACAATATACACCTATGACACACCATTTCCCTCTTTGTTAACTAAGAACCACGACCGCACTGTATGTAAAATCTTCTCTTGTAAAAATTCTTCTTTTACGCTCTAACCAAACTTCCCAGGACAACATAGTCCTCATAATATCCAAAAGAATTCTCCCTTTTTTTGGCAATCTGGAAACACATAACTACTCTAGAATATTAGCATGGCCTTGGTAAAATCATAACGAAGCCAATCAACATGAAAATCCCACCTCCAAATAAAACTTGTAAATTCACAATGTAGAAACAAAGGATCCACATTCTCTTCGTCTTTTTTGCATAACAGACAAATGTTAACCAGAATTTTACCTCATTTCCTAATATTATCAACTGTAACAGTTCTTCCTTGCAAGATAATCCACATAAGAATTTTAACCTTATGGGGAACATGCATTTCCAAATTTTATAAGGCTCCTGTTTGACCACAAAAAGCGATCACAGAATAATAATATGTAAGCAGATTTAGTAAAAATATCTCATCACTTTCCCCCTCCCAAACTATTTTTTAATCTCCATCTTTAGAGATATGGATCCATTCCAATTCCTCAAGGAGTTCTGTCAAATGAAAAGAATCTGGAATTATGTTATAAATGCATTTGGACATTCCAACTTACCCCCGAATCTTGTCGAACATAGAACTCATTCACCTTTGTCAAAGGGTTAGATACTTTTAAGGAAACTTGATCAAATCTATCTCTGAACCATATATTTGACCAGAAATTTATCCTATCCCCATTGCTTACCACCCACCGACCGTAATTTACCACAAGACCCCTACATCTTAAAATACAATTCCATAGCTATAATTGATTTCGCCTACCCCTCTTACCACTAATCTAATGAATGGGTTACTTTGATCCACACCATACTTTGCTAAAAACACTCTCCTCTGAAGTTGTTCATGATCAACCATGGACCTCCAGCACCATTTTGCTAAAAGCGCTTGTTTACACTTCGATCTGGATCGATCTCTTGGTTGAGATCAACTTAAATCTTTGCAAAACTTAATTTTATGAAAAAAGTAGATAAAGTGGGGTCGTTTAAATTACGGGCTCAGAAAAATTGTAGATTTATACAGATTCGGTCTTTTTCTAGGTCAACTGACAACACCTTCTTCAAATTTATATTTTGACTTAAAACACTTCTAAATTTTACTAACTAATTAATAACAAAAATTATAGGAAATAAACTTAAATTAATGGAAAAAAAACTAAATTAAATAAAAAAAGAACTATTTACGTTCTGGGGACCCGAAACCTGGAGTTTCGGGTTTGGATTAGGTCACTCTTATGATTTGCGCCATTATCTTCCTTTTGGATGCCTTATGCTTGCTGGAATTGGTAGATATAAGGTTCTTTGACCTAAATCTAGGGTTCTTAAGGCAGTGAAAAACTTGATAAATTTAAATAGGGTCTACCTAGGCTTTTCTTGGGATTGGAGGATAATTTCATTAGTTTTCTGAGGTTTTGAGGATCTCCTAAGGTAGAATCTGAAGTCTGGGATTTTTGAGGAATTTTTGGGATTTTTTTTATAAGTTTTAGGAATTCAGAGGATTTTCCTAATTTTGGTTATTTTTCCTAATTTCGAGATTTTCTCTATTTTCTAATGATTTCTTAGGGATTTTTTGATCTTTTTCTGGTGTTTTTTTGATGTATTTTTTTTAGTTTTGGAGGGAGTAATTATAGGCTTCAACTAAGGATTTTTCTCATTTTTTGGATTTATCCAAATTAGAGATCACCTATACTGCATTATCAGCCCGTGCGATGCGTTACACACATAGTTAGCAAGTCTCCATTTAAAACATGATTTGTTTCAAAAAAATCTTTAAATTTTGAAATCCGTTAAGAGCTTCGAGTTGTTCTTTCAAGTGGCATAAAAACATTCCTAAGGATTTCACCGTTTTTTTTTTAAAAAAAATTAGGGTTCGTATAGAACCCTAATTTCTCGTATTATTTCATGGTAGACCCCCTTTTCGTTTTTCTTTCAAGTGGTATAAAGAAATCCCTAAGGATTTTACCATACCCCCTCATCTTTTATCTCCCTCTTTTATTGACTTTTGACTATAAAATTTAGCCTCAATAAATCTTTTTATACCATTTCATCTAAAAAAAAAATTAACCTTCTTTTTCCCTTTCCACCCATTAAAAAAGTTATTGGGTTGAAATGGTATAAAAAGATTTGTTAAGGTTAATTTTTATGATCAAAAGTCAATAAAAGAGGGAGACAATAGATGATGAGGTATGGTAAAATCTTTAGGGGTTTTTTTGTGCGGCTTGAAAGAAAAACGGAAAGAGGGTTTATTATGAAATAATGCGAGAAATTAGGGTTCTATACGAAATTTTCCCTTTTTTTAATGGAATTGATATAAATCCATGATTTATCTTTTTTAGAAAAGACTTCTTCTGTATAAATTTTTTATTCATTAACTTAATATTATTGAATTTTAATCTAAAAATAAGTACATTAATAGTGAGAGTAAAATTAAGTATATTGATTTAACAAAAACTTCCATAAAAAAATTTCACCAATGAGTTCCCTTAAAAGAAGGGTGCAAGAAAACAGAAGCAATATATTCCCCAAAAAACATAATCAAAACAATTGTATATCTTAAAATAATAGGTAGAATTACAAGAAGAGTAACCAATGATTTTTTTTCTTTAAACCCATAGCATTCTTATAAGAGTAAGAGAGAGATTCAATGGCACCAAAGATTTAGGTAGCTAGGAATTCATTGCACGATTCAATTTGCTTAAGCATTTTGTTGTTTTTTTTTATGTATAGAGAAGTTTGATTAATTTGGTCTTTTTTTTTTTTTCTTTCATTGGTGCATACAACATAGCATTTTAGATGGACCACTGTTTTACATATTTAAATCTTTGTGTTTTCTTTTAATTAATTACAATCCTATTTTGCATGCATATTTGGATCTTTCTGTTTTTTTGTTGATAAAATTATGCTTTTAATAAAAATATGTTGTTTGATGAATATGACAAAACAATCGATTCTTCTTTTTTTGATGTCATATTTTTTCTAACAAAAAAAAATAAGTGCATAATAATGTTCCTCGATATTTTGCTTAATTTTTTTTACTCAAATTTTTTTTATTATGGTTTTTTAAGTGCATGATATAGCCAAAAATATGCTTGTTAAGTATGCACGTTAAATCAATGCTGAAGTAAATATCCAATGGTTGTGATGCAGCATGTTGATTCACTTTTATGAAATCTTTGCAAGTTGAGTTTTCTGATTTTTTATATGCTTTGTTGGGTGAATGTAGTCATTAAAGGCCTGATGGGCACCTGTAAAATGAAATGATATAGTGGAACATAAACTCCATGGGTGTGTGGTCCCTAAGCAAATTATGTTTGTTGATATCGAACTGTGCTTGACTGTCTAAGGCAGTTGGTTGGAAAAAATCTATGTTACCTGGGCATAAAAAATTACCCAATAAGGGTTTTAATGGGTCATGCCTTGATGAGATCGGAGTATGTCCGGAAGAGTAAACCGATGGACTGTGTGACCCTTGTGTATGATGGTGAGCTTCAGAGACGGGGGCCAAAGCCTCATCCATGTACCATCACACGTCATGTATAATGATAGACCGTTTCCGGAAAACGAACCACCTTTTAAGGTGAAACTTATGCATGTGCGAGAGATACCCCTATGCATCATAAGTGTTGTTGTCACATCAGGTCTGGGTGACCTTGACATGTCTCTAGGGGACAACTTGAAATCCACAAAATGGGATTACGACCCTTTAGCTCATCGGTCAGACTTTGGTGACCCACTAATGAACCCTTGCATGGACTGTGGGTCATGGGAAACACTGGGTCAGTTTGATAAAACAAGTGTGGTCTGTAGTCCATAGTTAAAGGTGAAGTGTCCCAGTGTTTTACTGATTTAATTCCTAGACCATATGGATCCTTTTCCCATCTAATGTATTTAATTATGTTTGTTTTATGATATATATGATTTTAAAATTATTATTTGAATTTTTCTAGATCTCTGAATATTTTATTTATCAAATTTAGATTTATAAAATTAGAGATATTGATTTAAATTGATTTAAATATTCAAATAAATTCTAAAATTATTTTATTGAGTTTTAAAATTATTTAAAATTGTTTGGGGGCACATTGTGTACATGGGCTCTATTATGGCCTAAATGGTGGGGCCCATAAGATCCTCTCATGGGTGGCACACCCCACCCAGTTAGAAGCTTTCCATTTTTGCGATGAGTGACGATGGCTTGTAGGGCAAGTTGCTTTGTGTTTTGGAAAGGTATTGGCTTGAGGAAGCTTTGAATGAATTTTTGGAAAGCATGAGAAGGCTTGTGCATTATCTTGGTATGCACAATATTATATTTGGAATTATTTTATTTAATTTTTATTAATGAGAAAATAGTTTAAAAAATATGGATAAATGTTCTAGCACATTCTATTATGTTGATGGCCCATCTATAGAATGAATGCGTCAAATCTTTCACCGTACAAGTCACCCAAGTTCAATGATTCATATTTAATCTTACAAGAAGAGGCAAGCCAAGGAAAACCCTAAAAAACCATAATTTGGTTCAAAGCCTATGAAAACGAGATTATCTCTACTTAAAATCTCTACACACCTTATTTTTCTATATCTCTCTCATGAAAGTCACAATGGGGCACGCTCCACTCTCTCATCATTGAGATCTCTCACTCCTACATTGTAAAAAGGGGCTAAGGGTTTAAGCTATGAAGTTCTTCTCTCTTTCATCTCTCAACTATGGATTTATAGCTAAGGGTTTTAGGGTGTAGAAAAAGAGAATCTATTTCTCTCAAACTAGGTTATTAAGGGAATTCACCTGCGGTTTGAGTTTGTGATCAAATGGGTTCATGTTCCATTGGTGTGGCTTCTCCTAAACTTGCTTTTCTGGTGGAGATTGAAGGATGATTATTGATCCCGCGCCATCGGATGGTGTTGACCGGTGTAGGATGTAATAAGCCCGGTTGAGGTAATCTCCAGCCCTCTCTTTTTGTTTATTGTCATATTTAATTATATTGTCTTTATATTCCTAAGCATAAGAATTATGGATATTTTTTTTGTTTAAAGAAAATTGATTTAATAGCATCAAGGTTCTTAAGATCTTAGATTTGTTAGTTTTATTTTATTTGAAGCAAGAGTTATTGTAATAAGACTATTGTAAGTGATCTTTATCAAAAGAAAAGAAAAAAGAAAAAAAAAAAAAAGTGAAAAGAAGAAAAAAAAAAAAAAAGTTCCCAACAAGATCGCATTAGTCTTTATTTCATGCTTCAAATAGTGATTTCTGTTTATCATGATTCGTGATGACATGCTTCAAATAGGAAAATAAATTTTGTTATGAACTGGATGCAACATGTACTTCTTAGCTTGTATGCGCCATGAGCATGAATGTTTTGTTATGCATATGCTTGTGTGATGACTCAATATTAATGCATCTTTTGACGCCTCGTGTGAGAGTTGCTTCTCTATTTTGGAACCTCTTCTTTGAGCACATATGCAACTCACTGATCCCTTTTTCTTTGACCCATTCGTTGTATTTTATCTTAATCTATTGATCACTTAGTGTTGGGGTTTTATTGTAATCTATTGATCTTTCATTTTGTTCTTTGACTTTGGCATTTGACAGAATCCCCGTGTGTTCTTTGTTGCAAGTCTAACGTTATGGGTTGAAAATATTTATGAGATAAATTTGAGAGGGTTTGATAATTTTTTTTGTTTAGAGGTAAAATTTTACTTTTGGGAGAAGAATGTGGTTAACAAGGTCTCGGTAATTTGAGAAATTGAGGCGCCAATAGTATGGTTAACAATGTCCATAGCATTCATATATTAATTTATATAAAAAATTGTTTCAATTTTTTTTGGATAAAATAAAATGTAGGCAATAAGACAGTATCTGCTTAATCTAAATTTTTCTATTTTTTTTAATTTTATTGGGGTTTTTGACCAATTTAAAAAAATAAAAATTTATTGGACCAGCTAGTTTGGTTTCAGTTCTAACCGCTCCTAACCCATGTCCGGTTAACCGTTTTGGTTTGAATTTACAATCACCGGTTTCTATTCAATTTTGAAGTATTATTTGGTTCGAATTTATGAACACTGGTTTCTATTTAATTTTGAAGCATTATTTTTTTAAAGTTCATGGGCAATTTGGAAATTTCTTTTATCAAGTGCATCATTTTTTTCTAGATTAGGAGTTATGTTTTTGAAGGTGTTAGTGGGGTGGCGTCAGGGGTATTTCACTTCCTCGAGAGCGTGAAATCATTTGGCTTCTGTGTAACTTTTGACGGACCTCAGTGCTCATGAGCACAACACTGTGAACCCTCTTCTAACTCCTTTATCCTCACTGTAAGATTAGTAAAAGCCCTTTATCCTCACTGTAATATTAGTAAAAGCCCTTTATCCTCACTGTAAGATTAGTAAAAGCCTATCCAAATTTCAGAGCCCAGTTTTCTCCTCAATCTCTCTCTCCAAAAAGCGCTGAACTGCCCCTTCTTCCTTTGTTTTTATGCTCCACCTCCTCCAAATGCAAATGCAGGCCAAAACTCTCCTTGTTCAGCCCCCTCTCTTCTCTCTCCCTTCGAATCACGGAAACAAACACACTATCCGAACCCGCCACCACCACAAGCCCGCCTCTCCTGGCTCAGCTCATCTCTCCTCTTTTGTAACAAAGGCTAGGCGAGCTCTCCGGCTATTGGCCACCACCGATGAATTCGCGGTCGAGAATGACGGCTTCCTGGAGGGATTCAGAGCCCGAGACAAGATAAGCGAGGAGGAATCTAGGCGTCGGAATTGGGTGGAGAGGGGTTGGGCCCCATGGGAGGAGATTATGACTCCTGAGGGCGTATTTGCTCGGGAGAGCCTCAACGAGGGGGAGGAAGTTCCCCTCCAAACGCAGGAGGCCATCGAGGCCTTCAAAATGCTGTCCCCAAAATACAGGAGGAAGAAGATGGAGGAGCAGGGGATGAGTGAGGATGAGTATTTGAGGAAGCAGTTTGAGATAAAGGGAGCGATTCCGGAGCCCATAAAGACGACGTGGAATGGGCCAATGGTGCTGGCGTTGGTGCCCCCGAGGGATTGGCCGCCACCGGGTTGGGAGGTGGATGCCGATGAGCTGGCATTCATCCGTGAGGTGCATAAGATGCAGGCCGTGCGGGTTGATCCCAAAGAGTTGGAGAACCCGAGGGATGCTACAGATGCTTCTTTCGCTCGGTATCAGGTGTTTGTGAAGCAGTACAAGGAGTGGGCCGCCGCCAATAGGGAGAGGTTGGAGAAGGAGTCTTATGAGGTTTCCTTTCTGCCTCCCTTCTATCTCTCTATTTAATTTTTCCCTGTTCCTTTCCTCTCTCTAAATACCAGAATTTCAAATTCTTTGAATCTTGTATACTCTCCAGTTATTCAGGTCATATTTTGTTTGTTGTTCTTTAGTCTAAAAATTGCTGCTCTGGTTTTGCCTCATCCGGGTAGTATTGGGTTGAATGGAGAACCCTACTTTTCTGTGGAGATTAAAATGTGAGAGACATTTTGCTCACATTTTTTTGCTATTAATAACTTGTTGCTTTGGAAGGCCTTTCTGGTGGCTTGAGGATATATCTAACCACTAACCACATTGTACCGAAGTTTTCGCTTTAATGGAGTGAAAAAAGATAGTGGTTGAGGGTTATGAGTCCGTTAACATTCGCCACACATAACAGATGCACTGTAATTGCTGTTATATGAAACCACAATATGTTCACCATGGCTTAACTGCTCAATTCCTCCATGTTCAGTGGAGACACAATTCTTGATGATTTATCATGTCTTTGCTAGTTTGAATTTCTTTTGCAGAAAAATGAAAAGATTGTTTTGCAGCAAACTTGTAGAATAATGATGTACACTGCTTGTCCCAAGCAGAAATCATTTTTGTCTCAACGGTAATGCTTATTGCTTCAATATTGATGAAAAAAATATCCCACCTACAAACAAATCAACCAGAGGCGTGTTGAAATAGAGGTTTATAAAACTGTGAATAAACCATTTCATGATAGTATGCCTGTGAAATTTATGATGTTCATATATCAACTATTGCCTGTTGATCTGTAGGTTGATCTCTAATGTTGATGTGAACTGGAATAGAAAGAGCTTCATGAACCACTGTGCCATAACTTTTATTCCATACCTGACTGCTCTCATTTTATGGGAAAGGTCAATCACTCGCTCTTGTGATCATTGAACAAATAGCCTAATGTAATTCTTCAATGGTCCTTGTGCAAGTAAGGGGATGTCCTTCCTTAGTTGTAATGTCACGTAAACAATATCTGCCTGGTAGCATATTTGCAATTTGATATTTTCTGCTGGTGTGAAACTATTGTTTACCTTTTGCTGCATGGGTATTGAGTCTCTCATATTCTCTTGGCAGGTTGACCAAGATTACCACCCTGGTAGGAGGAAGAGAGGCAAAGATTACAATGAAAATATGGTAATGGTGAATGCATAGATGTTCAGGATTTACTTCTTTAAAGTGGTGCTGATAAAAAAGCATTGCTTGAGTATGTTTTTGGTTTCTTTTTATATTGAACTTTTACTTGAACGGATGATTTTAGCAATGTGTACTTTTCCCTGCAGTTGGAGCTCCCATTCTTTTATCCAGGACAGGTAAATCATTCTTTATACTAGTAATGAGATTTCATATTAAGATAGGATCCAACTATATGTCTTTTTTAAGTTTCTGTCTGACATTATTTAAGGCCCCAATTAATTCATAAATTGACATAGAAGACAATCACTTTTATTTTATGTATATAAATTATACTAGAAAGGCACAGTGGTAGGCTGAAAACCAAGAGTGGAATTGTGTTTTTCAGTACTCAACTCATTTTGTTTAAGCGCATCTGATGTAGTACTAAGGGGCTTGGGTCCTAGACAACTGTAACATGCATGAAGGGCTTGGCTTAGAAAGATGAGTTAAGGTTGAGGAATTATGGGTTATTTATGTGTTGGGGTTTTGGGGCCTTTAAAGGCCGAGCATGCAAAATGATATTTATAGTGGATTATGCACTTCTGTGGGAGTGTGCATGTGTTGACTAACCAAGGATTAAGTGGTTTGTGGCCCTAATTATATCTTAAAACCATTACCCCTGGGCATGTGGCAGTACCGAGAAGGATTTATAGTGAGTGGGTCATCCCTTGTTGGGGTCAGAGAGAGGCCTAGAGATGATGTTTGTACACTGTGAGAACTGTGTGATCTCCTATGTATAAATGACAACCGTAGTACTGGGAAGCATCCCTGTAAAGAGATATGCGTACATGTGTATAGAGAGAGTCCCCTTTGCACTGTAGTGGTAGTGTTAGACTTACTCTTAAGGAGGGAACTGAAATTCACATTTTGGGATTACAATATCACTGTTTTTTGGCCAACTTTTACGTGCTAATCATGAGTCCCTGCATAGATTCTGAGTCATGGGTCTTTGTTGGGTTGGTTTGAGAAGACAATTGTTGATTGTGGTTACTGAGGTTGGTGGAGTGCCCTTATAGTCACATATTTGACTCATTGGTACTATTTCACTACTAGATATTCTATTTTTGGTATTAGAAATGTTTCTATAAATTTTAGAATTTTTTTTAGAATTTTTAAAATTTATTTCTGTTGTACCTGTAAAATCTTTAAAAAGGGTATTTTCATAGTTAAATAAATAAGGGCGCATGTGGGGACCTTGGATACAATCCCCACATGTGTGCCACTCCCTATGGGTGGGACATGTGGCCTATGGGGCCCACTTGTGGACCATAGGGGTGGCACCCACCCTTATATTATTTGTGTGCTAAAATTAATTGAAGTTGTTAGTTAGAAAATCTTTTAAAATAAAACATGTTGTCGCCTATTCTTGTAGGAGTTAGTTTTGACCAAATCATATTATTTTTTGACTCCCTACAATTTTGGTAAGAGATAATAGGAAGATATAGATAATACTAGAGCGGTTATAATTCTATTTAGACGAGAAGTTGGAAATGGGTCATAAGGGGATAGAGTGTCCTCCCTAAATCATGATCGTTTATTTATAAGATAGATGACTCAAATTTAAATCTTTGTCACTGACAAATTTCCTTAGTCCCTATTGGTGAAGCTGTATCATTGGATAAGACATACCTAGAGAAGGATTTATAACATATGAAAGAGGTGTTTCCTTCTAAAATTAAAAAGCACAAGTTCGCCTCTCTTTCTCTCTCTCTCTCTCTCTCTCTCTCTCTCCCTTTCCTATCTCTTTTTCTTCTCCACACCCCATTCTTCTCTCCCTCTTATTTGTTTCTCTATTCTCATCCTAAATGTAGCACGCCTCCATAAAATAAGCTTATAGGGGGGTGGCACTTTGAAACCCTAGATTAGGGTTTTGCTGTTTGCAAAAGGCAGAGGGGGTGTGGCCAGCCTAGGGAGATATAAGCCTTCAGGCCCAATCCAAATATTTGTTCCTAAAGCCTACAAACCCTAATTAGTTTTCTATGCTCTCTAAAACCCTAGAGAAAGAGGTATTGCCTATGAGAGCGCTTCCCATCTTTGAAATTTCAGCAAGATCAAAAGGACAAAAGTACGACATCGTTCAGGAAATTGGGTGTGGGTTGTATCAAGTCCTATGGGGTTCACCCTAGGCATGATCAAGTAAGCCTTCCTGGCTGTTTTTATTTATTTATAGTCATATGTGCATACTTTTTGTGATTTTTCAAGAATATATATGGTACTTAAATTCATAGTGGATGGCTGGATATTATTCATGGGTTGTGTTTATTTTCTATGGCAGTAAAAGGAAAGGTCATAGGTTGTATTTAGGGTTTTACTTTAATTTACAGAATTGTATTATGGCCCATGTAAGTGGAATTCAGTTATATTAATAAAAGAAAAAGATTCTTTTTTTGAATTTATAACCTTGACTTCCATATATTTACACCTTACATTATGGACAACAAGGTTACGTTTTTTGTTCTAGTATAGGGAGGACAAGATGATGTGGATCTTGAGGAAGGTAGGGAATGATTTATGGTTATGCAAAATAGTTTGTTGGGTTTTGGATGATGTCTTGTGTGTGAAATAATGGTAGGTGACTTGAACGAGTAAGGCAAAGATGAATCTGAGCTACTACCCTTGATACTTGAGGGAGGACACCTATCAGAAGACCGACTCCCTTGCTTTTGTTGCCAAATGAGCTACCTCTCTCCTTTGCTTTCATCGAAGAGCATCCCTAATGACTCTTAGAGGGATGGATTACACCAACCATCATAGAATCCTCGAGGGAGTATACCAATCGAGTAAGTAGAAGACCATAGATAGAAGATAACCAAACCACTATGTCTCTGTCTATTCTAGGAAGGACATACAAGGTAACTAAACCAGTAGTTAGAGTCGAAAACATGTCTTTCGTTTATCTCATTTAGAGAGAAGATAGCCAACCACAATATATATAGTACAATAGAATCCAAGCAGAAGTTTCCGAGGGCTTTTTACTGCTGGGAGCCTTGCCAATAGTTTGACCTTGCAAAACCCTCTAGAGTACTTTGACATTGCAAAGCACTCACTCAATTTCGGGCTGCTACCACTAGCTTTGCTCATTAGGTGTGTCCTTTTGACCCTTCGCCTGCCTGCCACCTGCGAGAGTAAGCTACCTATGAGTCCATTTCTTTTCGCAAAGGACTGAATCCAGCCACGTGCTTACCCAAAATGTGCAGGTTCAGTACAATTGATGGCTGGATTTGAAGCAAATGAGGTGAGGTTGGGGCTTTATTAGGTTTGGAGGGCTTAGAGGCATCACTGATGGGGTTGGGAAGGAGGTGGACTATGTTACTATTCTCAAGGGTCGATTTTATTGGGTAGAGATAGGGTAACAAATTTTGTCGATGGAATCTTGAATAATGAAGTGCTACACAAGAGGGAGAGAAGGGGCCCATGCTTACGTAGGAGAACCTTCACTCTAAAAGTTAGGAAATATGAAGGGAGGCTCTAGCCTTTAGAGGCAGACTCTCCCAAACCAAGGATAGAGTTGTAGAATTACTCGCTACCATTGGTTGCTCTATTTCTGGAAGCTTGATTGGGGCAAGGGATCTTGATTCCAACCTATTGGGGGTCTAGATCCCTGGTTAATGGGATCCAGATCCCTCTCATCCAAATGATGGGCAAATGAGTAAGTGGAATCGAGTTTCTGCCAATGTAGAATTGAGTTTCTTTTACATTGGTACCAAAGATCCTCTGCATATTTCGTGTCTCTTGCACTAACCCCCCCACCACCCATCCTCTCTTTCACTCTCTAGTCTATAATCTTTCTCTCTGTGCAAGAACATATTTTTCTTAAAATTCTGAAATCTGAATTGGCTTGTAGTATAGAGATCAACCAGTTGAGAAGTAGTCCTAGTGCCCCCAATGACAACTATGGTTTGAAGCTTGAAGTTTGAACTTTAAACTTGTAAGTCATGAAATTTAACACCATAAGATATAGTAAGTCATGAAATTTAACACCATAACATACATATTGCTGCTGTATTATGTTATGGAACCCTTAGACGAAGGAGAGCAATTGCAAAAGCTAAAGCTTTGCCATGTCCTGCCCTAAATCCTTTTCATGAAGTTCTATAAGCTTTATACAATTGGTTTTTGTCTCTAATGCCCTCTCTTGACCATATCCACCATTACAAAGATATTTTCCAAGGTGAACCTTTTTTTGCCTTTGAACCATTTTTCTCCTCTGAATCTAGAGAGCATTACCATTTGCATGCCCAATTGCTTGTAAGGACCCATACAAGGGAAAACAAGGAAACACTAGAGCTTCTTTTACGCCTGAGGACTAAAATTTGAATCTTCATTAAACTTTCCCTTAACCCATCCCATGCTCGGGTAAAGGGCTAGGTTGTGTTAAGTAGGAAGCCAACACAATATTTTGTCAAAACTTATCATGAATCCTGAACATACATTATCTGCTTATGCTAGGGAGTTCCTGAAAAGCGACTCGCTGTACCAAAACCCGGTTATTTGATTTGGGGGTGTTGGAAAAGAAAGAAGTTTCCAGAAACTATATCGACTTGGTGAGGGATATGTACGATGGAGCGCTAACTAGTGTGCGGATAATTAGTGGACAGACAAGTGAGTTTTCAGTGACGATGTGTCCACATCAAGGGTCAGCATTGAGCTCGTATCTCTGTCTTAGTTATGGACGACTTAACTATGCACCTACAGGATGAGGTACCGTGGTGCATGTTGTTCGCAGATGATATAGGTTTGATCGATGAGATTCGGAACGACGCAACACAAAGTTAGAACTTTGGAGGGATGCTCTAGAATCCAAAGGTTTTAAATTAGTCGGACTAAGACAGAGTATATAGAATGCAAGTTTAGTAATAATAGGAGTAGATACGAGGAAATAGTTAAGATTGACGACCAAGAAGTACAAAAAATACCACACTTTCAATATCTTGGGTTGTTAATCCAGGAAAATGAAGAGATTGAGGAAGATGTCGCACACAGAATTATAGCTGGGTGAGTGAAGTGGAGATGCGCAGCTGAAATTTTATGTAATCGCTACATACCAATGAAGCTGAAGGGCAAGTTCTATAGGACAACTATGAGACCAGCTTTGTTCTATGGGGTTGAATGTTGGGCAGACAAAAAACAATATATCAATAGAATGAGTGTAGCGGAGATGAGGATGTTGAGATGGATGAGTGGTGAGACAACAAGGGATAGAATTCAAAAAGAATCCACTCGGGAGAGTTTAGGTGTGGCACCAATAGGCGATATGATGAGAGATAGTAGGTTTACGTGGGCTGGCTATGTGTGGTGCCAACCAAGTACAATACATATTAGGAGGTGTGAGTTAGTTCAAGTGAAAAGACTTAAAAGGGCAACCGGTATACCCAAAAGGACGTGGTTGAAAATAGTTCAGAAAGATATAGGTACTTATGGCCTCACTGAGGATATGGCCTTTTAATAGAGCGGAATGTCGGACCAAGATTCGTGTAGCCGACCCCAATTAATTGTTTATGAAACACACTCCAATGATAATAAAAAATAAAAAACTATTTTAAAAGTGGAATTTAATGAAACTTTGGTTTTTGAATTCATTGGAAAACATTAATCATATCGTTCATGGACTTCATTCCTAACTAGAGTGCCCTTGTTAAGTGCTCTTGGAAAGCCTTGATTTTAAGCTAGACGGTTGGTCCCATGTACTTTATCATATGATCTTGGACAAAGTTGTGTCATGTTCCCTTCATATTGGGAGTACGATCCCTTTAACCCACGGTGTACGGATCTTGATCCCTATCCCACAGATCTTTGCGCATCTCTCGACCCCGCGATCCTCGCTCTCAATCCACATAACTATGCTCTCTACGTAAGAGTTCCTCAAAGATGGCATCTCACTACAACTAAAATCCAAATTTTATTATGAATTGCCCATAGATCTAGGGTATTTATAGAGGTCTGGGACTCCCAATCCCTCTTTATTTGTCTTAAACTTCTAGATTCTTTTACAATTAAAGTACTAGTTCCTTTATAATTTTAGGAAACTAGACCTTTTTAGAATATGGAAAGAATCTTGCTAGACTTAAACAAAATTAGGAAACTAATTTAACTTGAAAACAAGGAAAGTAACTGCTTACATTAATGTGAAAGCATTTTAACTTTCCAATCTATGAAGCCCACATTCTTCTAGAAGGTTGATCTTTAGAAGTTGCCTGGGTTCCCTACCTTAGGGTTTCTAGACTCGAGAATGGAAATAAAGAAAGACTAGGACATTAAGGAAAATAAAATTCATCACTAGTTTCTCCAGTCGGCTTTCAACTGCTATTTGAAGTCCGAAGCATATGAATTATGAATAAATCTATACGATAAGAGTTGTGGATTTCTAATAGTTCTTTGACTTAAGCTATGAATCACCCAAACGAACATTCAAGTGAAAACTTATGCCTTTGCAAAGTGGTCTGCATCAAAAGCAGTTTGAAACAACCATAATTAATAGTTCGGTTAGTTTCTTAGGGACTTGTGGTTTAACTGAGGCCTAGCTACAAGTCATGATCCACCGATTTCCTTGTGTATTTCTCAACTGCTCCTGCCATCTTATTCCTTGTTACCTGTTCCACATTAATCAATAGAAACTTCAAAACAATGAATATTGAGACAAAGGTTCCATTTTCAACTTCATATATTGTTGGGGTTTGTGGCCTTTTAAGGCCTTGAGAGCATGTAATTAGCATTTCTAGTGGTTTATATAGTTCAATAGGAGTGTGTGTTGTTTGATTGGTCAAGGTTTTTGTGGTCTATGATCTTGGTCATGTCTAAAACCCTTACTTTTGGACATGTGGTACTACCGAAAAGAGTTTAAAGAGGGTCATCCCTTGGTAAGGTCGGAATGATCCCTTGGTCTTCTGTGTGTGGATATATGTATGCGAGAGCGAGGGCTAAATTCTCAACAAACTTCCACACTACATGTACATATGACAGCCGTACTATTGGGAAGCAACCTTGAAAAGGGATATGTGTGCATCAGTGTTTTAAAATGCGGGATGCGGCCCTGATGCGGTGGGGGGCCGATACAGCGATGCGGCTCGATGCGGCCCGGATGCAGGTGCATCACGATGATGTGATCAATAAATGTAAAAAAATTCTAAAAAATCTAAGAAAATAAGTTAATGCATAGAAAAAAATATGAAGGTGATATATGTGATAGTAGGTATTTTAGTTTAATGATTAACTTTAAAACTATTAGCTGTCGGAGATTCTGTATCCAGTTATCCACTATCCCTGATAGAAACTAGAAACTTGAAACCAGCTTCGTAAAGCATTCAACAATCAACAACTATAAGCACAAATTTGCACCATAAGCATAACCATAAGCACAAGCATTAACAACCATAAGTACAACCATAAGCACAAAATAGTGATATTACAAAATATAAATCAAAAGTCAAGCTCAAGAAGAGTTAATAGTTAATAACTTAATATAATCATCCATTTGGAGAGTCAATTTTGAAATTTGAACTTCATTTTTTCAAATATCAATCATACAAGTCATCTTGAGAGTCGTCATGCGCATCATCAATATCATCCTCGATGGCCTCCATGTATTCTTCTTCATCGGTCTCCTCTGAGTCAGCTTCCTCCTTGACCTCTGAAGCTAATGTGCGAGTGCGATTAGACCCAACAGCTCCTCTACTCCTTTGTGCTCTAGTGTTAGGTCGATCTTCTTTATTGATCCCTGTTGCTAGCTCGACATCAAGCCATGTAAGATCCTTACGCTCAAACACACGCTCTTGTCTTGGATCCACTGTCTACTCACTTATGGAATCACCATCAGCTTCATTTAATTGAATAGGGTTGAGCTTCGTGCGATTTTCATACCTCTCCCTAAGCCGCTCGTTATACCGCACATAAACCAAATCATTCAACTTTTTCTTCTCCAACCTATTTCTTTTTTGTGTATGAGCTGTGGTAGAAATTTGAAATCAGATAAATTAGATTTTAGATTAGAAAATTGAAATTCAAGAAATAAGGATTAAGGAATAAGGAGTAAAGGTCTTACATGCTCAAATGCACTCCAATTCCGCTCACAACTAGATGAGCTACATGTGAGATTCAACACTCGAAAACGAGACATTGTAGATTTGGTGTCTGGCTTCCTTATAATGCCCACCATGCAGCGGTATAATATTTTATAATTTAGAATATAGTTAAAAATTAAGGGTATAAAATAAACAATGGAACTATACATAAAGTAAGAGACAAGTAAGATTATTTTTGGGCTTTTGGCCTTTACTTGGATTTGTAGTATCCTTATTTCGAGTGGCAATATCTCTCCCAAAGTTTCCCAAGGCTAACTTGAACTTAATCAATTCATGGCTCTGGATCTCATCCTGGATATCTTTGTCTGGCACCAACCTCTCCAGCACATCTAAGAACCCACCTTTTATTACACGATCTGACTCAATTGATGGGTGATTGTAATGAAGAGATGGGTCTAGAAAATAACCAGCTGAATGGAGGTGCCTGTGAAGCGGGGTATCTCATCTCCTATCAATAATTTCAAGCATAGCCTTGCCCATATTTTCATCATCCTTTAAAACATCTTTTATTTTAGTTCTTGCCCTAGTCATTGCTTCATGTATGTAGCCCATGGCGGGCTTCGCATCACCATCAACTAGTCGAAGCACTCTCACGAAAGGGCGAGCCACCTCCAATGCAATAAGTATTTGACTCAAAAAAGATGTATTCAAAATAATTTTTTCAGCCTTTCTCCCATCCTTATGCTTTGACCATTTGCTTTGACTCCATTGCTCTGAAGCAAACATGGTCCTCAAGGCACTTTTTTGCTTGGCTAGGCTTCGAAGAGTGAGAAATGACGTGGCAAATCTAGTGATACCTGGTCTCACTAATTCTCTCTTCTTTGTAAAAGACCTCATCATGCTTAGGATTATGGTGTGATTGTAAATAAATCCAACAACAAACATAGCTCTTGAAATCACCCTACTAAATAAAGATGTTGTACCCATTTCCTTGAGCATAAGATTAACACAGTGAGCTGCACAAGGTGTCCAAAACATATGTTTCCTTTTCAAAGTCAAGAAATGCCCAGCTGCAGCATAGTTGGCACCATTGTCAGTGATAATTTGTACCACATTTTGCCCAACAAAATCGACAATATCATCCATCAAGCCAGATAAGTATATACCATCTTGTGACTTGTCTGATGCATCAATAGACTTAACAAAAAAAGTACCTGTTGGGCTGTTAACCAAAAAATTAATGAATGCCTGTGATTTCTCATCGGACCAAACATCACCAATAATAGTGGCCCCATATTTCTCCCACCCTTCTCTCTGAGAAATCAAAATTTTATTCACGTCAAATACAACATCCTTCAACAAGGGCTCCGTAACCTCATATAGTGAAGGAGGAATAAGTCTTGGGCCATATTGCCCAATTGCTTGGACCATACATGCAAAACTATCAAGAGTTATAGTATTAAAAGGAATGCCGGCCATGTAAATCCACTTTGCAATCCACTTACATACCGACTTCCTTTGTTCTTTCTTATATTTATTGTCAATTGTGGTTTGTTTTGTTTTTTTCTATCTCTCCTGAACCACAATTTTGGGCTAGGGGTGAAAAAAGAATCCATTGGCCCCTTAGAGAGTGCTGTCCTTCTCTCAGCACTACCACCAATATTTATAACCCTCTCTCTTGAGGTTGGAGTATGAGTACCCCTTTGCCTCATAGCAACTTCAGACATATCATCATCATCATCATCATCATCATCAACATCATCAAATAATTGCATATCATCAAGTAATTCCTTTCTTTTTTTTTTTTTCTCTTTATCGTTTTTCAATCTATCCAAATATTCTCTAATCTCCTTTTTTATATCATCTGCCGTTTGTGGGCATGCTCTTACATTCCTAGAAATTCCGGCTAAATGCTCTTTTTGTCGAAAAATACCACCCATAGAAGTATTTCCGTAGAGCAAGCATATAACACAATTTCTATCTTTCGGATTTTTTAGTTTAGCATATTCCAAGCGAGATCCTTGTTACTAGAAGATTGGGAAAAAGACATTGCTCCAAAAATAAGTATAACAGTATTATTGTACAAAAAGGAATAAAAAGTTACCGACTCTGTGAAGTAGTGCTCGATTTCTTCACGGCCTCTGAAATCCCCAATTTCTTATCACAAATTCACCTTAACATCCCCAAATCAACAATAAAAGGCATCAAATGAACATCCAAGTATCAAACAACCGCCAAATCGAAGATTTGGATGAAAAAAAAATTTTTGCCAAATTTTTTTTTTCCTTCGAATTGATGCAAAAAAAGCCACAAACGCGGCTAAAATCTTCGATTAGGGGTATAGTAACCCCCCAAACAGTTTTCCTAAACATTGAAACAAAAAAAGGACCATTTTGCCCCTCCCCAAGGGGCAAAATAGAAAAAAAAATTTCATGAAAACAATGCAGGTGAGATGCGGTCTGATGCGGCCATGATGCGGGATGCGGCCATGATGCGGCGCATATGCGGCCGCATCTGTCAAAAGCGCATATGCACTTGAACGGGATGCAGATGCGAGCGCATCCCGCATGATGCAGCAGCTTATGCGGCGATGTGGCCGCATTTTAAATCACTGGTGTGCATGTGTATAGAGAGTCCCCCTTCTATTATAGTGCTATGTGCTTGACTTGCTTTTGAGGGGGGGAATTTTGATCCACATTGTACGACCGTGGTTCCACTGTAGAGTGGTTAACTTTGATGAGCCCATCATGAGCGCTTGCTTGAGATTGTGGGTCATGGGTCCCGTTGGGATGGTTTGAGAAGACAGTTGGGAATCATGGTCGATAAATTGGGTGGACTACCCTTACGATCACTTATTTTGACCATTGTTACCAGTCCACTTCTAGACATTTTATTGTGAAAAATAGTTTAATAGGGCTGCAACTCTATGAAAACAAGTAAACCCTCACCTCGTAACTCATCGAAAAGTGCAATTCAAGTATTTGAAAACCTTTACAGCAAGCATCTTGGCTTGAATATTTTGTGAAAAAAAAATAGAATTTCAAGCTCTAAAAATAGTATATATTGTAACAAACTATCTAGATCATCCTTTTTTCCCTAAAAATAATTGTTCATAGTGCCGCAAGATCTGTACTAGTTTTTGAGTTTCAAATTTCATTGTCAGTGTTGGAAATTGTTTTAAAGTCATCATGGAGATTTCTATTGCCGAAGTGCTTTCTGGACGAGGATTTGAGGTGAGGATCTATTTGGTTTTCATAAATCCTAGGCCTTATAGAAACCTCATCCTTTAATTGTTAGTATCATAAATGTATGTGAATTTTAGAATTTTTTTTTGAATTTTTAAAATTTGAATTTTTTTAGAATTTTTAAAATTTAATTCAGCTGTAAAATCCTTGAAAGTGGTATTTCTGAAATTTTAGTTGTGTGGAGGGGCACATGTGGGGACCTTAGATCCAATCCCATGTATGACACACCTCATGAGTGGGACTTGGGCCCATGGTGGCCCTACACTTCGCACATGGGGTGGCATGTCCTCCTCCTCTTTTATCTTCAAGTTATTTTGTAATTAAGCCGTTTTAAGTTGGTTAAAGGTAATATTTTAAATTAAAAGATTACATGTGCTTATTTTGTCGGTGATAGTTTTGGCCAAAAATGTGTTATTTTGACTTTGTATAAAGAGGAAGAAGCTCTAGAAGATTTTTAGTTTGGTCTTATCCTAGTTAGACTAGAAGTGGATATGAGTCATAGATCAAGGGGATAAAGTTTCTAATATTCATCCCGAAATCATGATGGCAGATTTAAAGGATGGATGTCTTGGATTTAATTCTTTCTCACCTTACAAATTTCCTAATTCCTATTGGTCAAGGTGAGTCACCATTAGATACACACATCTGAGAGGATTGAGGCCTATATAGTAAGGGGACCCCCATTCATTCTCTACACAATATTTTCCAGCCTTTCTCTCTCCTCCGCACCCTATTCTCATCTCATCTCATTCCTCTCTCTCTCTCTCTCTCCTCCCCCCTCCCTCTAGGTGGCATGCCATTCATAGAAAAGGGAGGTGCTTTGTGGTATGCCCTAATTGTTTCTAAAGGGGATTTCCAATAAAAACTGAATTGTGTTTTATGCTCTCTAGAACCCTAGATTGAGAGGTATTGGCCTAAGGGAACTTCTCGGCTCTGAAATTTCAACAAGACCAACAGGATCTAATTGTACCATCTTTCTGGAAATTGGGTATGTGGTGTACTAAGTCCTATGGAGGTGCCTTGTGGCATGCCCAAATTGATTCAATAAGGGATTTCCAATAAAATCCTAGGTGTGTTTTATGCTCGTTAGAACCCTAGTTTGAGAGGCATTACATAAGGAAGCTTCCCGGCTTTGAAAATTTAACAAGACCAATAAAATCGAAGTGCGCCATCATTTAGGAAATTGGGTGTGTGGTGTACTAAGTCGTATGGGGGTGACCATAGGCATAATCGAAAAAGTCTTTCAGGCTCTTTTATTTTTTTTTTCCAGTCATATTTGTATATTTATTATGAATTTCAAGGAACATTATTTGTATTTAAATTGTTAGTGGAAGCTTAGTTTTCATTCCTAGATTTTGTCTATTTGATTTGGCAGTAAAATGAATTGTCCTAGGTTATATTCAGGGTTTTAATTTTCATTTACAACATTGTATTATGGAACTTATGGCTGGAATTGAGATTCAATAATAAGAAAAAGAAGGAAATTTTTTTGATTTTATAGTCATGAATTCCACATAGCCATATCTTTGATTGGTATCAAAGCAGCTATATTTTAATGCCATAGTTTAGGGTTTTCTTTTATTTTTGAGTCGAGAAGTTCTATAGCTGAGCTTACTAAGTTTGAAAAATTTGACGTGAAGAACTATGCTAATTGGAAGAGAAAAAAGGAGTATATCCTCTTTGTAGAAGGACTTAGCTAGATGCATACTGAGAGCCACCCACTCGAGCCAAGATGAAATGTATGTAGTGTTTCAAAAAGCGCTAGGCGGCACCTAGACGGTCGGGGGGGGGTCCAGGTCGCTTAGCGCCAAGGCAAGTGCCCAGAACCTAGGCGGCTCAGTAGAAATTTTTTTTTTTTTTGGGTTTTCTCTCTCTAAAATAGCCTCTAATGGGTTTCAAGTTTCATAACCCATAATTTTGCCCTTTTAGTATTAAAAAAATGACCAAAAAATACCCTCAAGGAGCTCCATTTATGCCCCTGGGTGGGGGTCAGGCCTTGGGAGGCCGCCTAGGCGGGTTTAGGCCGGCGCCCAGGGACTAGGCGCTGGGTGGTCCGCTTTTGGAAACTATGAATGTATATGAAAAGGCAATCTATACGAGATGCTTGTACCAAGTGGGAGTGCAAAAACACCCTAGCTAAGCATCTCTTCGTTATGGCCATGGATGACTCCCATGCCCTCGAGTACGAGCCCTTGAAGACCGCAAAAGAAATTCATAAGAAACTCGAGGTTGATTATGTGACGTAGTTTAAAATTACCGGCAACCCGGCAAAATAACCTGCGTTTTAGAGAAAAAATACTCAGATCTATGAAGCAATACTCAAATCTAAAAATGAAAGGAGGGGGAAAGTTAGCCAAACATATTCAGCAATTCAAAGCTTTAGTGCGTGAACTTGAGGCGGCATAGATAAAGTCAGATGAAAATATGCAATTGTGTCACTCACTGGATTCTATGCGAAGTTCACGGGAAGCTTCATTTCATCCCTCATTGCACGAGAGTGCATGTCGAAGCTGAACGAGATCATCACCAAGCTCAAAGCCAAAGGAGAAAGGAGGATGACTCGCGATACCCAGCTCTAGTTCATTCAAGAAAAAGAAGGGCAAGGGTAAGAATTAAAATAAGACTAATGAGAATAAAAAAAATGCGACAATGGGCCTTAAAAGAAGGATTTAAAGAATATCTAGTGCTATAATTGCAAGAAATTCGGGCGCATTATGAAATACTGTAAAACACCCAAGAATGTGAATCCCAAGGGTGATAGGGAGCATGCTAAGCTGGCCTTAAAGAAGGGTTGTGGTGTTTTGACTTAGGATCCACCGCCCATGTGTCGAACACCAAGGATGGCTACAAAAATTTTAAGTCTGTTGGCCCTGGGGATCAACATATCTACATGGGTGGAAATCAGAAGACTAAAATCCTGGGAATTGGGGATTATGCCCTTTAGTTAGAGAATGGCAAGAGCATGGTCCTAGAGCAAACTCTTTATGCTCCTTATATGAGAAAGTTTGATTTTGGTCGCTAGATTGGCTAAGGCTAGATGCGACACCATCTTTGTTGGGAATAAGGTGAAGGTGTTTGCAAATGAACTCGCCATGAATGGTCTTCTTGTTGATAGTTTCTTATGGTTGCAATAAAGAATTCCATTTCTTATGTCTTGTGTTATAATGATGATGATGATGCATCCATATGAATATGAGATTGGGGCATATAAATAATAAAATAATGGAGTGATTAAAGAGAGAATAATTATTGAAAAATCTAAATGGAGACTTAACCAGAGTTTGTGAATCATGTGTTCAAGGAAAACTGGTTTGGAAATTCTTGCGAAAGCTCAAAGAGCTATTGGCATTATAGAAGTTTTCATAACTATATTTGGGGACCTATAAATATGGTCACTAAGGGCCAAAAGAGGTACTTTATCACTTTCATTGATGATTACTCCCGTTTTGGCCATGTGTACTTGTCATGGGAAAAGTCAAATGCTGTTGACCATTTCAAAGAAGACAAAGCTGTGGTAGAAACCCAAAAAAAGGGGAAAGTTAAAGAATTTAGACCTGATGGGGATAAAGAATATTTCTCACTATTATTTAAATATTTTTGTACTATCATGGTACCATGCACAAATATAATATGGCGTAAACTCAAAGAAAAATGGGGTAGTAGAGAGACGGAATAGGTCCCGGTGGAAATGGTGGGGAGCATGCTAAACTCTCCTTAGATTTTTAGGAGAAGCAGTCTTAACAATTAGTTACGTTCTTAACCAGACTCCCACAAAGATTGTCCCACTAACTTCTCATGAGATTTTCAGTGGTTAGGGTTTGTCACTTGAACATCTTAGAGTGTGGGGATGCTTTGCCCATGTCCTAATACCCCATTAAAATATGACAAAATTAGAATCGAAAATTGTGAAGTCCATGTTCATAGGTAAGGGATACCATTTTTATAATCTTGATATAGGGGCTGTCTTGAGAGCAAGGATGCTCGATTTCTTGAGGAAGAGTCCCTTGAGGGTCGTGCCACTTGTAAACAAGTTGAATTTTCTAAGAGAAAGTGACCTGAGTTAGGCCCAAGATACCAAACCGCCTCTTCCTAGGAGAAATAACCAAATTAGGTAGAAAACGTGAATTCTTCACCTACTTAGGAGAATATTATGAGAAGATTGAACGACAATCCTACATGAACCGTGTTCCATCAAGAAGCCATAAATTGTCATGAATAGGCACAGTGTGAAGAAGTCCCGATTGATGAACGTAACTTGATCAAACAAAACCATATTTGGAATTTAGTAAACCTCTCCTGATAGAAAACCTATAGTCTGCAAGTGGATCTATAAGGAGAAATTGAACTTCGAAGGGAAACTAGAAAAATACAAAGCTAGATTGGTGGCTAAAAGGTCTACCTAGGAAGGAGTAGATTATGATGAGACCTTCTCCGTTGTAGCTAAGTTCACTTCCATTAAGATCCTAATAGCCATAACAACCCATTTCGACTTCGAGCTCCACTAGATGGATGTTAAGACTGTATTTTTGAATTGGGGCTAGAAGAATAAATTTACATGAAACAACCAGAGGGTTCATAGAAATGGAAAAGGAAAACCTGGTGTGTAAATTTAGGAAAGCCCTTTATGGCCTTGAACATGCATCAAGGCAGTGGTACATTAAGTTTCAAGAGACCTTATTAAAAGCTGGTTTTGGGCGTAATCGGGATTATTCTATGTATGTCAAGGTTAGTGGGAGTGATGTTGTGTTTATCACTTTATCTCTTTATATATGGGCTACATGTTAATTGCCAGTAGTTCAATGTCACTCACGTTCGTTATAAAAGCTCTATTATCACAACATTTCAATATGAAAGATCTTGGAGAGGCATCATATGTTTTGGGAATTAAGATCATAAAAAATAGAAGAGAGAGAGCCATTCAATTAACTCAAGAGACATATTGTAAGAAAATTCTAGAAAGATTTGAAATCGAAAATTGTAGGCCCATGTTAATGCCTGTGATAAGAAGACCAAACTAAGCTTAGCTATGTGTCCCATGACTCCAAAAGAAAAGCAAAGAATCTCGTACAGAGTGCAGTTAATCAATAATGTACACTATGTAAGGGATAAGGCCAAACTTATCATTTGCTATGAGTGTGATTAGCAGGTTCTAGAGCAATCCAAGCATGTAGCACTAGAAAGCAATCAAATGAGTTTTGTGATAATTAAAGGTAAAGGTTAGTCACATGCTCGCGAATGGAGGAGGCTCGGATATATAGATATAAGGATATTCAGATGTGGACTAGCAGGGAAACACAAATGCGGTGAAGTTCACATTTGGTTAAATCTTCACTTCTATAGGTGTAGCTGTTTCCTGGTGCTCAAGCAAACATGATGTCATTACACTCTCCACTATGGAGTCAAAGTATGTGGCTTGTTGTCTCACAACTAAAGAAGTAGTCTGGTTGAAGAAGTTCTTGAATCAACTTAAATTCAATCTAGTAAAGTGTCTGTTGTAAGATATTCTATGACAGTTTGTCAGCAATATATGTTACTAAAGAGCCACAGTTTCACAAGAAATCAAGGCACAATAAGGTGGACTATTACCACATCTGCAACAAGATCTAAGCTGGAGAGATTGATGTTACCCTTCTCTCGATAGGGTCTATGTTAGTAGATCCTTTGATGAAAGGATTAGTGCCAAATGTATTTGCCAAGCATGTACAATCGAAGGGCCCTAATGAGATTGAGAGGGAGCGATTGTACGGCCTTTAAAGGTCAAGTAGGAGATAATGGGATTTGTATCCTTTAAGGGCCATGAAAGCATGCAATTAACATTTATAATGGATTATATACTTTAGTGGGAGTGTGTGCTATTTGACTAACCAAGAGTTAGGCGGTCTATGGCCCTGATCATGTTTAAAACCTTTACCCCTGGCATGTGGCACTGCCAATGGTCTTCTCTTATTGAGATCGGAGAGATGCCTAGGGTTAGATTGTAGGTCAGGAGATGTGTGTTGTCTCATGTATGTGGATGTAGGCCTGTGAGAGCAACGACTAAATCCTCAACAAACTTTTGCACGACATGTACATATGACATCCGCATTACCAAGAAGCAACCCTAAAAAAGGATACATGTACATGTGCATAGAGAAAGTCTTCCTTGCACTATAGGATTTGTGCTTGACTTGCTCTTAAGGGAGGGAATTGTCGTCCACATTTTGGGACTATGAATCCACTATTTATTGGCCAGCTTTGATGAGCCAATCATGAGCCCCTGCATCAGACTGTGGGTCATGAGTCTCGTTGGATCGGTTTGAGAAGGCAATTGTGGATCATGCTCACTGAATCGGGTGGACTGCCCTTACAATCACTTATTTTGACCCATTGGTACCTGTCCACTTCTAGATATTTTATTTTTAGTATTAGAAATATTTCTGCAAATGTTATTTTTTCATTAAAGATATTTGAAGTTGGTTAAAGTTAATCTTTTAAGATAAAACATTATGTGTGCTCATTTTGTGAGAGTTAGTTTTGACCAAAAATATTTTATTTTGACTTGTTACAATTTTTAAAGAGATAAAGAGGAAGTTCTAGAAGGTTTTAAATTGGTCTTATCCTATAGTTAGACTAGAAGTGGATACGGGCCATAGATCAAGGGGATAAAGTTCCTAATATTTCTCCCTAAATCATGATGGTTAATTTAAGGAATGGGTGACTCAAATTTATTTTACTCCCACCTCACATATTTCTTGAATTCCTATTGGTCAAGGTGAGTCATAATTAGATATTGGTCAAGGTGAGTCATAATTAGATAGGCATACCTAGGGGGGTTGAGTCCTATATAAGCAGGGGACCCCCTTCATTCTCTATACAATATTCAATAGCCTCGTTCTTTTGATTTCTCTCCTCCACGCTCCACTCTCTCGCCTCTCATTTCTCTAGCTTTCTCTCTCCTCTCTCTCTAGGTAGCACGCCACCCATATAAGAAAAGAAAGGGGGTGACACGCCTAACCCTAATTAGGGTTTGAAGAGAGGGGCACACGCAACCCTAGAAAAGGGAGGTGCCTTGTGGCATGCCCTAATTATTTCAAAAAGGGGTTTCCAATACTTTAATTATGTTTATGCTCTATAGAACGTAGTTTGAGAGATATTGCCTTAGGAAGCTTCCTGGCTCTGAAAATTCAGCAAGTATAATAGGATTGAAGTGCACTATCAGTCAAGAAATTGGATGTGGAGTGTACCCTATGGGGATGACTTTAGGCATAATCAAGTAAGTCTTCCAGGCTCCTTTTTTTTTTTTTTCTTTTTTCAGTCATATTTGCATATTTATTCTGAGTTTCCAGGAACATTAGTTGTACTTAAATTGTTAGTGGAAGCTTGGTTTTCATTCCTGGACTGTGTTTATTAAATTCAGCCATAAAAGGAAACATCCTAGATTGTATTTAGGGATTTAGTTTTCATTTATGTCACATTGTATTGTGAAATTCAGATTCAATAATAAGATAAAGAAGAGTTTATTTTATTTTATTTTGTAGTCTTGACTTACACATAGCCACATCTTTCATATATGACTTGATCTCATTTCCTTTCTAGAGCTGATTAGAACTATGCCTGGCTTTTCTACACAAATTGAGAAGAACCATTGATTTGCCAACCTATTTTGACTTTTCGCTGTGCAGATTTGTCAAGGAGTGGTGACCACTTTGCACCTTTATCAAGGAGCATTTGTTGACATTGGATGTGTACATGATGGGTAATTTGCCAACTGTGCCTCTGGTATATGATCATGCATTAGTTTTGCTATTGGTTGTGGGATATGGGTATCATACTCTTCCGATGTTAGTATAAATTACACTTAGCAAGTCTGGTTGCGTATAAACGAGTGCATGATAATTTTTTCATTTCGCTTGCTAGTTTGCGACATTTGTAATATAGTATAGTGAATGGCTTTCTTTAAAGCCATTGGCACATCATACTTCTCATTGGCATGCATTGCTTTTAACATAGTACTTTTCTTCCTAATTGGTTATATAATACTATGGAAGGATGTCAAAAGGTGTTCATAAATAAATAAAGATTGGTAGGTGTTTTCCTTATTTTATAAAAAGGTTATTGCTTTTGAGGCTGACCACTACGCTTTCTTAAGTCTGAAACATAATAGTGTACTTATACCAAGAGAATTCATGCATTAGTTTTCTATCATCTTACCCTTCTAGCTTAGTGGTGGATTATTTTTCCTTTTTATTGTAATTTAGCTCCTAATACATATTCTCACGATCTGAGATATATGTCCAAGTAATTTCAATCTATCAGATTCAAAGCCTTGAGGGAGTGATATGTGTTGGGTGAGTGTAGCCATTAAAGGCCTTATGAGTACTTGTAAAATGAAATGATATAGTGGAACATGAACTCAGTGAGAGTGTGGTCCTTTGTGGACCATACTAAACAAACGATGTTTTTTGATACTGGATTGTGCTTGACGTGCTAGGTCGGTCTGGTTGGGAAAAACCCATGTTACCTGGGCATAGAGAAACAAACCGATGAGAGTTATATAGGTTATCCCTTGATAAGGTCGGAATATGCCTGGATGAGTGAGCCGAGGGACTGTATGACCCTTGTGTGTGATGGAGGCCTTCAGAGACGGGGCTAAAGCCTCATCATTTGTACTATCACACGACATGAAAATTGATAGCTGTTTTTGAGAAAGAGTGCCACCTTTCAGGGTGAAGCGTGTGCATGAGAAATACCCCCTGGGCACCATCGAACCATGGATTGCATCAGGTCAGGATGACCTTGGTTTCGTCTCCAGGGGGGACCTAAAATCCATATACTGGGACTGCGACCCCTTGCCTATTGGCTAGACTTTGGTGATCCACTAATGATCCCCTGCGTGGACTGTGGGTCATGGGCAACGCTGGGTCGGTTTAAGAAAGCATGTGTAGTTCGTAGTTCGCTGTTGGACATGGAGTGCCTCAGTGGATATTTTATTCCTAGACCATATAAATCATTTTCCCATCAAAGTATTTAATTTGGTTTATTATAATGATATATGATTTTTAGAAATGTTATTTGAATTTTTCTGAATCTCTGGATATTTTATTTATCAAATTTGGATTTATCAAAACAAAGATATTGATTTTCTAGTGATTTAAATATTGAAATCATGATTGTGTATTTCTAAAACTATAAAAAATATTATAATTGCATGAGAGGTCCAAAAGGTCTTTTGGGCTCACCATAGCAAATTGGGTGGTGCCCATTATGTGCCACAATGGGTTGCACGCCCCATCTATGGAGACTTTCTATTTTGTAAAGCTTGAGACATAAGTTTCTGTTGTTTTAGAAAGTTTAAGCTTTGAGGAAAATTCGAATAATATTTTGGAATGTATTAGAAGACTTATGCATAAAATAAAAAAGGATAATATTATGATATATTAATTTCTTATTTGAATTAATTGATGGGAAAATGGTTTAGGAAGTGGGGGGTAATGGTTCTAGCACCTTCCATGGGATGTTGATGACACATCTATGGAATAGATAACTCATATCTCTCACCCCACAAGTCACCCAAGATCAATGGTGCATATTCAATCTCACATGAGTGGCAAGCCGAGGAAAGCCCTAAAAAATCCTAATCTTGTTCAAAGCACTATAAAAAAAAGATTAATCCCAACCCAAATCTCTACACCTTATCTCTTTCACAGTTTTCATCTCTCTCTTAACCTACCAAAGGGGCATGCCCCACTTAGAGTATCTCTCTCCAATAGAAACTCTCTTTCTCTCTCTTGAATGCCCTAAAGGTGGGGCACGCCCCACGCTCTCTCATCTTATGGTTCTCTCTCATGGTGTCTCTCATGATCTCTCATCCCTCATTGGGGTTTAGACTATAGACTTGTGGTAGAAAAGAGAAGTGTTTCTCTCTCAAACTAGGTTGCTAAGGGGATTCACCTAGGGTTTGATTTTGTGATCAAAGGGGTTCATGTTTCATTGGTGTGGCTTGTCCAAACTTATTTCCCCTTTGAGATTGAAGGTTGACCATTAGAGCCCGCACCATCGGAAGGTGGTAACTCGTTGTGGGGTGTAAGAAGCCCGGTTGAGGTAATCTCCAGTACCCTCTTTTGTTTCTTACTTATTTGTTTTATTGCTTTCTTCATTCCCAAGCATACTTTGTGTCGTTTCTTTTGTTAATGAAAAATGTGGTTTTGAATGGCTTCAAGTTCTTGAGATCCTATTGTATTCTTTTCTTTTATGTTATTTGAAGTGATTATATTGTAAAAGGACTATTTGTGAGTGATCTAAGCTGTGAAGAAAAGAAAAGAATTGCAAAAGAAAGAAAAAAATTATTATATACTTTGGCTAGATCACACGTGTCCTTCTTTCAATATGTATTAATGTATGGGGTCAATTCTTGACATGATAACATAGCTCGTGGGATCTCTTGTTGAAAGCGTATGCGGGGCTTCTATCCTTGCTTTCCTTTGAATTTAAGTTTGAACTTCTCTCCCATTACTATACTGATCTCAGTTAAACAATGTTTTGTCAGACGGAGGAAAGGACAGTGTAGTGCTTAACAATCATTAGTGCAGCACCATTTGAATGAAGAATGATAGCGAAGGACTTGTTGTTTCAGCCATAAAGAAGAGTTGAGATCAAGCTGCATGCATGAATATGCGTCTTTCTTTTTTCCCCTTCTTTTTTTGGCTAAGCGAATTAATAGGCCTTAAAATTGTATAATCTTATTTTTTAGAGATCCAATAAGTGACCTTGATAAGAATCAGATTCCAACTAATTATAGCTAAATGTTCTTGCTTGTCAAGGGAAAGTAGAAGAATGCTTCTTGGGCAACTTCAGGTCGAAATCACCTGTTTACCACTTTTGACCTTTGGGATGGTACTGACACAAATTGAAGCTGAAGACTTTTTGTTTCTACCATTCTTCATCTGTTGAACTTTGGATTCCTTTTCCTTAATATTTCCCTCTCTTTGATGGTTGTCATGGGTGTCATCTAATAAAATTCTAGACTCTTCAAAAGCCCAGTTCTTGACTCCGGAGATACTAATATTCTGTTCGACCAAAGATCCGACGGTTGAGTATTTAGGGGTATTTTCTTGATTATTGACCAACTGAATGGTTTTCTGTTCCCCTTCCCTCGGATGCCCTTTTTCGTATTTAGGGGTGGAGATCCCATCCATCTAGGTCTAGTAACCTTAAATTAGCAGACCTTATTCCTGAGATTGTCTTTATTGTTGATTTTAGAAATATCTCTCCATTGAAGAAATGGGGCATCTAAGACTCTAGATACTTTGCTGTTTCCTTGACAGAGATTTGTGTGGTGGAATGCAAGTATGACATAGATTTCAACTTAGCTGTTCTATTTTTCTAAATATGAGGTAGCTGTTCCTTTCTACTTTTTTTGCCTCTCTATATCGTTATAGTTACTTATTGAAAACCTTGAACTGTTCAATTTTTATTATGGATTCACGTGGCAAAATAATTGTAGCTGTGCCATTGTCGTACTGAATTTCAGCTTTGTTAGAATATATAATTAATGAGTTTTTGTTTTCCCCTTTTCTTCAAGATCTTATCTTTCTGTCACATTAATTACATTTCTTTAATGATCTAGGTGGGTCCCGATTAAAGGAAATGATTGGTTTTGGATACGCCATCATATAAAGATTGGTATGCATGTCTATGTTGAGATTCTGGTAAGTGAAAAGGACTTAGCAGATATGATACTTTAATTGTTTACTTTTTATTTACCTACTGCCACTATATCTGCTTCTTAATGGAAAAGAAGGAAATGCCTTAAGTTACCCAAAAGCATTCATCTTTCGTCATTTGTAGGCGCATTTAGGTACTACTTGGCATTGAACCAAAAATTCTATTTGCTTGGTCCTGCTTCAACCCAAATATGTGGTTTACGTTTCATATTTGGAATACATTATTGTTCGCCTATTACTGTTCCTACTGAACTGACTCTTCAATTGAGCTGTAATAATGGTGGGATTGAATCTAGAATGCACCTTTATAGATACCTACTGTGAGCAGCGATACTAGATATAAACTGCTTCAATTCGGAATGAGGAAAACAATTGGTGCTGCCTGTTATTTTACTTTGGCGCTTGGCTGATGGGTTAATAAACGTGCAGGCTTGGAGGTATAGGTGATACTGATCAACTGTCAGTTGCATGTCATGTACCATATTTGTTTGCCTTGTCCTGAGCTGCATCTGTGCCATCCACAAAACATGATCGGTTGCATTCTCATTAATTCTCCTTTTTATACAGCCACATTTCCGAAAAGTTGGACATGGAGAAATGTTTTGGGGTCATCTGGGACTTGGGAACTGCGAAATACATTAAGTAGCTGTCAAGGCATTTGCCTCCCATCTTAGAGGTCACTTTTATGCTGGCCACCTGCCATTATCTAGATGAATCCTACTATATGAAGGTATGTATACATATCTGTTTTTGTGTCTCTCCCTCTCTCTGACAGGAGTGTCGTTCCACCAGTAACATGAAATGGATACCTGAGAGTACTACAAATGTTTGTTGTAGAAACTATTCTGGAAATATGACTTATATCTCAGTCTTCTTGTCCCTCTTCTGTATAGTATGAGTTCAAAATCCTGCCTTTGCAGAACTGGTGTAGCCTCTTTATGGAGACATATAGGCTTTGGGTACTAATAGATGCTATTGATTAGAGATAAGTACCTAAAGAAGCTGTATCACTGAATAATGTGGAGTGGTGGCCTTTCAAGGTGAAACCCCGACATATTATAGCTCTTGAGCACAATGGGAGTGTACGAGAGCGACGTGACTCTAGGATATTGGTGCACTCGAGCCAAGAGTCACATAACCCCGAGAGTCAAGAGGTCAGTATATATATATATATATATATATATAGGGTTTGTCTAGAGTTAACAACCCCTCAAAATACAGAGGTTCAAGTTAGAAGGGGTTGTGATGGGTGTATTTATCAAAACAATGATTAGTTTTTCATTAAAAAATTATTTAAATAGGTAACTTTATCATTAAGCAAGGGCAAATTTGAAATTGTTACAAAAATACAATGCCATTTTGGAAGTTAGTCTTCTGGAACTTTATTTGTAGAGTGCCCTTGTCTTTTAGTTAAAATTTCAATTTTACCCCTTATGGAGATGACAAAAGTACCCTTTGTCTTGTAGTAATATTTACCAAATTGCCCCACAAAAGTAACATTTTTTAAAAAATAGACTACAAAATTAATAAATCCACCCTTCACAACTCCCTCTATCTTGAACCATTGTAATTTGAAGGGCTGTGAAGTTTAGATTATCCCATATATATATATATATATGTATATATATATATATGTATAGAGCTAAATTTTTATAAAAATCTGAAATATAATTTAGACATTCCAAAAACCTTTGTAATTCAGTTTTTTCTAAAATAATATCTGGGAATTTACTAACAAATTCTATAGCTCTATCAATGGGAATGATATTTCCTTGATATATATTATGACCCAAGAATCTTATCTTGGTTTGGCACAGACTAATTTTCTTAGCAGACACTACGAGGCCTGCTGCTTTGATCGCATTTATAAAGACGTTTATGTGTTTGATATGTTGTTGAAAAGGCCGAAAATATTAGAACATCATCAATATAAATAATCATAAATTTTATATAGGGATTGAAAACATCATTCATAATATTTTGAAATTCGGAAGGAGCGTTTTTGAGCCCAAAGGGCATTACGTTCCATTCGTATTGTCCAAAAGGGACATTGAAAGCAGTTTTGTATCTATCTTTTTCAGAAATTTGTATTTGCCAATATCCTGACTTAAGATCGAATTTAGAAAATATGCAAGCATTGAGAAGTCTATCTAACTAATCTTTTTTATTTGGAATAGGATACCTTACCCATTTCAGTACCTTATTTAGCGGTTTATAGTTTATCACTAGTCTAGGGACTCCCCTTTCTTTCTCTGAAGCTTTGTCAACATAAAAAGCAGAACAGCTCCATGGCGACGAACTTTTTCTGATTAGCTGCTTATCAAGTAATTCATCGATTTGCTTTTTGCAAATCTGAAGGGGTCTAGGATTCATTTGAATGGGTCTAGCTTTAGTATGATTATTTCTTTCATGAAAGTTTTCTTCGTAAGGCAAACTTACTATGTGTTTTTTTCTATTCCAGAATGCACTAGGCAAATCAGCGCATATTTCAATTTCTATTTTTGTTTTTATTTGATTAATTATTTTAATATTTTCTGGGAGAGCAAGTTTCTCATTTATTTGTTTATATCTTATTTTTTCTTTTAAATAGTATAAGAATTTTTCCTTATTTTCTAGGGTTTGTTTGACACTATTTATTTATTTTTATTTTTGGTTTATCAATAAACTCAAATCTAATATTATGTCCATTAAAATTAGATTCAATTTCTGAACTATCATTTTTTATTGGATATAGTAAATTTAAAAAAGGTGTTCCAAGGATCATTGCTTGGTTTAAACCTTTGACCATTATAAAAGGCGTTTCAAGACAATTACCATTATTACATATTGCAGCTTTGGGTAACTTATAATTTATTATCAGTCTATTACCGTCTGCAGTATTTAATATTTGTGTTGTCTTACTAAGTATTTTGTTGGTACTAATCCTTGATTTATGCAATTGAGGTCAGCCCCTGAATCTATTAAGGCTAGGGACTGAAAACTATATTCATTTCCAACAACTATTCTTATTAAGACAAACCATTTTTGTGTAATAACTTTATTGAGAAGATTTATGTTGTCATCAGTTTGTATAATATCTTGTTTTGATTTGATGATTCTGGTGTGTCAATTACTGGAGATAGGGGGTTTTTATAATTATTTATGATACTATTAAATTTTAGTTCTTCATCTGATTCTCCAGGGTATCATGTATATTAGATGCTAACTCTAAAACCCTTATTCTATTTTTAAGAATTATTAATTCATTTTTTACTTATATTAATTCATGCTTAAGTTCAGCAACAGATGACTCTTTTTGACTATTGTCTTTTTTATTAATCCTTTTCAGGATTTTAGCTAGGCTATAGTCGTCTTGTGTTTTAATAAGAGGGGAGGTTTTCTTTTTATTTTTTCTATTTGAGTAAATTGGGTTAAAGCTTCTCTCTTTGCTTCAGGGTCAGTGATTTTATCTATTATTTCTATAATTAGATTATCTTCCTCAGTAAGAGTCTGACAGAAACAATCCTCTATTTCCATTTTTTCTTCAGAATCTGAGCTACTAAATACTAGACTTTCGTCTTCTATTTCTCCAAGTAGGCTCTGGGTCAGCTTGATGAGCTTATATCAGATGTTTCATCTAATTGCAGGATTTGATATAACTGATTTTTTACATCATTTTCTATTTGCAAAGTATTAATTTTCTTTTTTATTTTACAACTATTTTTATAATGTCCTACTTTTCCACAATTATAACATACTGGTAGTTTCTTTCTGCCCTTTGATTTCTTAAAGTTATTTTTTGGGGCAAATTTTTTGTTAAATTTCTCTTTATTGCTAAATTTACTAGTTTTATGGCCAGATTTATGTTTTTTATATTTATTTTTCTTTTTATGAGTTTTATCAGATGGTGGAATAGTATTATAATCGAACTGTTCGCAAAAATCAGCAAGTTCTTTCTTGCCCGTCATTCTTTGTTTGTCTAATTGCCTCTTAAGGTTTAGATCGGTACACAGGGCAAGTCCTTCTTCACCGATTTCTGCATAAAGTTCTCCTAAAGTGTAAAGAGAATATGGTATTATTCCATTATTTTTATTCTTTAATAGTCTTTACCTTTTCCGCAAATAAGTATGGTAGGCCTGCTATAAACTTCTCTTTCCAATGATCTGCACTGCTATCTTCTCTTGACAGAAGGCGAGAAAAGAAGACGTCCTTATACCATTTATAGTGAGATAAAGTCGGACATTTTAGATTGGATAATAGGTCTTCTGACCTAGCATCTAACAAAGAGGTACTGCCTACAAAATGTAGGGTTATAGTATAAATAGGTGTATTTATGGCATCACTTTCACTTTGGGGTATTTCTTGATTATATTCATTTTTTAGAGTCCACTGTCTTGTAGCATTTAATATCTGTTGTTTAGCGGTTTCACTCATGTGGAAATCCCACCATCCTTTTAACCATCCTGTGAAACCACAAACAATGGCCTTAGCCACCTCTTGATCATGGTTTCCTGCTACTTTACATTCAGTGGCATACATGGTCATATGTTTCATTGTATCTAAAATTTGATGGTCAGACATACCATCGATATTCCAATTGACTATAGTTCTCCCTAAATAGATACAGTACTAGAGATTAGGTCTTCCTCAAACTGTATATCCACTGGGGTTGGCCTAGTATGGTACATTCTTGATTGGGCCGTTGGTCTCCATTTTCTTCTATAATCTATTCTATTTATGCTTTGGCTAAGTTCGTCTTCTTTAAAAGCTTTTTCCTTGTTTTGTATATCTTCAAGGTTTTCTTGTAATACCAAAGCTTCTGATTCAACTATCATACTCTTTCCCCTTTTTATCTTCCTTTATATTAAGCTTGGAAATTTTTTTTATTAGTTCATCAACTAACTCTTTATTTTCTTCTTTTTTCTTTATTCCTTCCAAGCTGAATCTTCCTTTATTTAATTCTGGAGGAGGTTTGAATAAGACTGCCTTTGTTGGTTCTCCTACCCCTTTTATGGCTTGGACCTTACTAACTATATTTTCAATCCTGGTAGTTTGTTTACCAATGGATTTAAGGTATAGATTAGTATAGTTATTTTGTTCAATTATATGAGGAATGACATCTATCTTATGGCTATGGTGTTCATTTTCTTTTGGAATTAACTTATACGGGGTAGCTTTTGTATCAGGTTTTTCTTTCAAAGTTCCTTTTATTTGAAGGTTTGTTTCAGGCGGATGCATACTTTGCATTTCTTCGCCTTGGTTTGGTATTGGTTTTCAATGGTATTTAATTCAAATCTAGGAACTACAATGTCCTTTTCTTCTAAGGTAGCCCTTAACCAGATAAAAAATCCTATATTTTGTTTATTCTTTTTTACGAACTTATTATATCTCTTATGTAGAGCATCCAACATTTCTTAGGGAAACTCTTCTAGATACCAATTTCTTATAGTTTTATTTTCTTTGGCAAGGTAATCATCTTTTAAAGAATCTATATCCATTTTGAATTTCCTTTCCTCCTGAAGTGTTAGAACACTAAAATCTAGATCCGAAAAGGTCGGTTCATTTCCAGTAGAATGGGATTCATTGATTCTATAGACTAGTAAATGGATATTACTATCAGTTCTAGTTAATCCTTCTATTATTGACCTATCTTGTATTGAGGAGGTAGAGTTCCTAGAAGGAGTGGGTATCCTACTAGTGGTTCTACTAGATCCTTCTGAGAAATTTAATCTAGTTCTTCTATTGGCACTAAATTGTATTTCAATATTATCATCGGGGTATTCTATTATTTGGTTTGGTTCACGGCTAATTGGTGTCCTAAACTGCTGGTTTTCATTATGTATCGACTAGTTTTCGGGCAATGTAATTTGTGACCAGGTTATAGCTCTAGGAACAACAGTATTTGATTTTTCGATATTTGTCTGGAAGAGTACTGTTTGTCCTTTGGTATCCATCTGGAGGACATTAGGATTGAGGGTATTCATTACCTTATAACATATTCTGTAAATTAGGGCAATATTTTGGGAACCAGGTTTCATATCAAATCCCTGTGTTTTAAGATTTAGAGTGAGAACTTTTAATAAATTGGGATCCGTTAGAGAAACAGAAAAGTTAAGAAAACAATTAAAATATATAGGACCCTTGCAGAGGCTCGACTCAACTATTCCTAGGATCGAATTTGAAAATTTATTATGCCTACTATCTCTTAAACATAATAATATAGAATTATTTAGACTTAACCTAGTTAAAGGCTTAACTGCTATTTGGATTAAACTTATATGCAGATACTTCTATTCTTTTTCTTTATGTTTTTGTAACATTTTCTCAAATAGTAATTGGAAGCTTTCTTATTCATTATTAACAGAAACACTTTGTTCAACTGTTTTAATAGCATAACTAGTATTGAATTCAAACGTGCCTTTTTTATATATATCAGTAATAGGAACCTTGGGTATGTTCCAATTATGTATTTGCTTTTCTATGTTATCAATAATTATTTCTTCATTATTTTTTATTCTAAGGGTACTGTTAGATGATCATGCTGTTTTATTGGACAATGTCCTGATAAAATTTTCCATTTAGGGTGACGGATGAATACTCGGGTCAATAGATTTATGTCACTGGGCCTTTTCGCGGCTCTCATGGCCTTTTTCGGCGATGGACTACTATTACCTCGGTTTCAACTCTCGGACCCACCTCTAATGAGAAATTTTATTAAGCTCTTGCCTTTAAAACAGTATGACTTATCTTCAGTTCACTATTGTGAAGTACTATTGGCTCTGACAACCCTGCCAATCCTACTCTTATCTCTTTTTTTTTTCGTTTTAAAACCTGTAAATCGGGTGGTGTTCATAAAGCCATATCGACTTTGAGTGATTGTGAGGATTGTATGTGTGATTGTCATTTCAATAGCTTGCCAAGTCAGTGTCCTGAGGAGTGAAAGCTCTTCGCCAGTCTTTGTATTTGTAGAATGTAAGTACTCTTTCATATTTTAATTATAAAATTTTAAACTCCAAAAATGATTAAAATCAAGTAGATCTATAAACATATGAAAATCTTGAAAATGGACGGTTAGATGCATCATTTTTGGGACTCAAAATCCTTTTTTTTTTCATAATCACACATCTCAACTTCAAGATAATCAATTAGAGAGTTTTTCAACATTAAAACCACCTTTTCCGATGGATTTTTGAGGTGCATCCGTAGTTCTACATTTTAAGGTTGCCACCTTATATAAACTTTTCCATATATATATATAGGAAAAAGGACAAAGCTAACAATAGCTGGGGCAGCTATAATGAATAGTAATATAGGTGGAATCTCAGCTGTCAAATCTTCATCATGTGGTTCAGAATGTATATCACCATATGAATTTTGATTTTTTTCTGTAAATATGATTAAGATGAAATTTTCGATGTATGTACCTAACACTATTGCGCACCTTATAAAAATATAAAAAAATTATTTACAATAATTTAAAATGACCAAATTACCCCCATCATTGTTCAAGGGTATTTCAGTCATTTTATATTTTCAGAAATATTTTTTATATATTTTTTAATTGTGCGCCGTATTTTTTAGCACACGTCTAAAATTTTATTATGATCCGATTTTTAGAAAAAATATTAAAATTCATATAGTGATATGCATTTTTGAACCACATGATGAAGACTTGACGGCTCCCATTCCACCTATATTACTATTCATTATAGATGCCCAGCTATTGTAAGGTTTACTCATATATATATATATATATATATATATATATATATATATATATATATATATATATACTATAACTAACGAAACTAAC
>NW_006498549.1:3671382-3723351 GCF_000471905.2 Amborella trichopoda | reverse complement strand
TACTTTGACATCACTAATGACAACTTGACTTATTTCCTATTAGCATAATAGCTAACAAACAATTAAAATGGTTAAAAGACAAAAGCGCCAAGACTAAAGTGACGCAGTCAAAATACATATGAAGTGGTTAAGCAATAGCTATAAGTAACAGAATATGATATGTGATCAACACTAATGGAATGAGTTCTCAGCTGAAGAGATTTAATGACCTATGTCAGATAGTATTCTCTGTAAATATCTATGCACATGATAAATGAAACATGTCAATAGCACAATAGATTACATATGGAGTGAACATCCATAATATCAATATGCAACTCTATAATAATAAGAAATAAAAAACAAATGGTGACTTAGTTCTATTGATCCTGTTTACCAAGAGATTCTTGTCACTAGCACTATAGCATCAGATGAAAGAATATTTGATACTTCAGTGCCATGACTATATATCCTCAGCAGAAAAAAGTAAATGATCCACATACACCATTGCTCACTATAAATAATAAAAACTTAATGCAAAATATTTTTTTATTAATGCAAAATATTTTTTTATTAATGCAAAATATTTACATCAGTCAACGGCATCTCATTTAACATATGGACTGAATCCTTGTTATGTAAATCAATGAATTAGTTCCATACATCCTGTTTACTAGAGACCTCTCTCACCTGCATCATAACATCAGATAAAAGAAAAACAACCACTGCCAAAAGAAAATGTGCCCAAAACACCAGTATTACCTTCCTCTTCTTCATCATGATCTTAGCTGCAGCCTGCAAAAAAAGAGACCAACATTTGTACTCTTGAATTCCTTTCAAACTCTCTAAATGTTTTCAAAATTCGAGTATTTGAATAGACAGACCTGTGTGCAAAGAAAAACGCCCGTAAGGTTCAAATCCATTACTTCCTGCCATTGAGATTTCTTCATTCTCATTAACAGTGTGTCCCGTGTAATACCTGAAAAGAAAGAACAGCCTTTCAAAGATATTGTAAATGGAAAAGGATAAAGAATGTAAAAAAAATAAAACTAAGGTAAATAACCTGCATTGTTTATTAATATATCAACAGTTCCCCATGCATCAACAGCCTGCAAAGTAGATTTAATGAAGCAGTAAGAATGTTGCAGCTGCGAACAAAAAGCAAATAAGACTATCCATAAAGCCAATCAGCATTAGCAGCTCCATCCTCACAGTTTTGATCATGGCTTCAACATCAGCTTCCTTGGAAACATCTCCACCAAAAGTAAGGGCTTGACCACCAGATTCTTCAATCTGTATCAGACTAGAAGATTAGGACCAACGAAGATCATGAACATATAGGGAAACAACACAAAACACTCTAAAAAAATAAATAAATAAATAAAATACCATTAATAAAGAATAAGACTATTTACTGTCCTTTGTCATCCCAAAAGACCAAGGAACTCAGTCAACTTACCTTACATTTAACACATAATGGTCCCGGGAATACAAGATTGGCTCCACAAAGTAAAAACAAATTCCATTGAGATATAAACTAATAGCATGGATTATCTCTAAAGCATTCCCAAATGAATCAAATCCAATCAAAAAGTATTTTGGTTAGAAACAATCAATTATCCATGTTTAGCATTCAAGGAAATTCAGTATAGTTGCAAAGAGCATGAGAGAAGCACGAGCAGCAGCAGAAATGGACTTGAGGAATTGGGAGTCCGTGGTGGGTGCCACATGATCCCTAAACATTGTTAATATAGGGACAAATTGCCTATATGTGGCTCAAACAAACTTGCCCACATGGGTTTCTTTTGAAAGTGAGGTACACTCACAATAGGTACACTGCACAAAATGCATCTTCTTTCTATTTTATCTTTCTCAGCTCTACCCTCTCTGATACATGTTATACAAGTTTCTTGGAGAAGAAGCAATGCATTGGTGCTCCAGACTCCCCACTAAGAAAACAGATCCCGGATGGATATACTTACAACATATTGGGACATTTTCAGAAGCCTCGTAATCATACCATATAATGATCGAATCATTCTTCAGAGTTTATTGCTGCAAATAAGTATGGAAGAATAAATAATTTGCATTTATGGCCTCAGACAGAAGACAAGCCCACTGACATCTAGTGCATGTGATATGTTATGACAGCATGACATACATCAACACGAATGTCAATGATAATACCTCTCAACATGCAATACAGTTAATTTCGAACTTAAGCTAATTTGGAAACAGATATAAACAAAAGTCAGAAATTAATCATGGGCAACAAATATTCATACACAGGTGCCTAGTGCAGTGCACATGCATCTGTGTTTGCATGTGGCATGTTTATGTGTTCAAGTCTATGCGTCTGTGCATCATGAAACTAACCTCTTTAGACACTTCTTCAGCTTCCTTAGAGGATCTAGCGTAATTGACAAGAACCTGTAATGAAATCACATATTATGTTGATTGTGTAAGTATGTGGGACAATTGCATAATCTATTTCTTTAAGAAATCAACTAAAAAGAATTTAATTAGAATTTAAATCTCATTCGGTAGAATAAAAGAATCCCTTTCTAATTTATTGACATTTATTAAAACATAATCCTCCAAAAGCGGTTACAAAGTAATATGTACAAACAATAAAGGATAAAATATTATTTGTACCTCAACAAGAAAGCAGCTGCAAATAATAAAATCAAATTTTTTAATAATTAAACTGCTGCTACAAAAAAGGTCAGCTATGAATATACATCACTCTGAACTCCCTGATGCACCCAGAATACTACTTTCAAGTATCTGGACAAGAGAGGAACCACAAAAGGCAAATTAGTCATTGAGTCTATCTTTTTATGTTTTTTAATTATTTTTCGAGACTTTTTATTCACCTAGGGACATAAGTAGTAATTTCTCGAATCTTTTGTCTTTTTATTTACTTAAAGTCTTTTAATATAAATGACCATGATTAGATTAGATGGATGGCCAAGATTAAGTCTTGTTTCAGGTTGTCTTATATAAGGGATGTACTCAAGCATAATGGATGATCTTGTTATGGACTTTTATTCAAAACCTTAGAGCAGCAAGTGCTCCTTCCTTTGTCTCTAGTTTTTGAATCCTTCTCTATTTTGGATCTTCCCTATCTTCTTCTTTGCTAAACCCTAGCTCAAGCTACTAGGTCTGCGCCAAGCTGATATTAGAGAATCCTGATGCTTGAATAACTAGACAAGAGAGATAAGCCTAAAGTTCACAAGAGGAACCACAGAAGAGCAAATTATTCATTGAGTCCATCCTTTTATGTCTTTTATTTATTTTTCGAGTCTTTTTATTCATTTAGGGGCATAACTAGTAATTTCTAGAGTCTTTTATGTTTTTTTATTTGCTAAAAGACTTTTTAAATAAAAGGCCATGACTAGATTAGATGGAGGCCATGATTAAGTCTTGTTTAGGGTTTTCTTCTATAAAGGATGTATTTAAGCATAATGGATGATCATGTTATGGAATTTCATTCAAAACCATAGAGCAATAAGTGCTCCTTCTTTTATCTCTAATTTTTTAATCTTTCTCTATTTTTGGATTTTCCTTATCTTCTTCTTTGCTTCACCCTAGACCAAGCTATTAGGTCTGCGCCAGGTTAGTATCAGAGCCCGACGATCACTAAACATGATACTATAGCAAAATACTATAGCATGGTACTGTAACCTTGACTTTTGTACCCTAGATCAATAACCATGCCTCCACGTAGAGAAAAAGGAGGAAAAGGGACAATCATACGACACTTTGATGCTAGTTCGCGAGAAGGGATTGCAGATCTGAGATTGGTTGAAACCCTAGCTTTATATTTGGCAGAGATGGAAACCCCATCTCAGGAGCATGAGATCGAGGCAAATGAGAAATCCATAAATCCCATCCATGATCAAGCTCCAATGAGAGAGGTAGTTAATCACACGGACAGGGATAGTACGAGATGAGAAACCTATCTCAAGGTTGAGATCTCAGTGAGCATTCTCCCAAATGTAATCCCATTTACGATGAGCCAGTTGATGAAGAGGACCCAGAAATGATCTACAGTGATTATGGGGACTTACCACCAATCTTTGATGTGTACCTTGATGAGGATTCGAGTTTAGTGGAAGAATCAATTTATGATGAATAAGTTGGTGAACCTACCTTTGATGAAAAGGAAGAAGAAGATCCTATCTTTAATGAAGAACCAATGTTTTAAAAAACGGTCCACTTAGAACCTAGGCAACCTAGACCAAAAATCCGCACGCTTAGACCCAGGCGGCCCTACACGAGCGGATGTACCTGGGCGGACGCACAGGGCTGTAAGGCTTGTTTCGTGTTTTTAAACCGCACAAAAGGGCAAAAGGGGTCATTTTGACCCCCAAGGTTGTATAAAAACATTATGGGGTTTATTTTTAACCCTCAAAGTCAAAAATAAAAGAAAGAAAAAACCCTCAATATATGAAAACACCCAAAGTAAAAAAACTACAGGGCGCCCAAGGTTCTGGGCGCAAGGCAGGCCGCCTCGGGGCCGCCTAGCGTTTTTTGAAACCTTGTGAAGAACATGCTATTGGACAGGAAGATAGTGGTGGTGACAGTGTTTATGATAGTGAAGATGGGGGTGATTACGCTGGACTATTGCTTTGTTTTGAATGGAGGGCCCCAACAACAACTCACCAAGTTTTAATGGAAAGAGGTTGTGGCTGCAATGCATTCATCTTAACCCAATTAAAGTTTGTAAGCAAGCTATCTCACGTATATTCATGGACAATAATACTATGCATATGTGCTACAAATGTTACAATTTTTCATGTGGACAAAACATGAACGTGATGGACAAAGTTTCTATGAGAGATGCAGTAATTTGGAACACATTCCTCTCTACTTTTCTTGAATTGGGTCTTGTCAAAATTGGGTAAAAGTGCATATTCCTCGTTGATGATGGACATGCGCATCTAGCACTATTGTTGGTGCCAGTTAAGTATTGCCCATTATGTTGGCATGCAAATCAGTATGCTTATAGCATTCTTGGAATACATTTCCTTGTACATCAAGGGTTAAAACCAGTGGAAATCTGTGAAAAGGATGGGTTCTCTCTTGAATGGTATTGTGCACTCATAGTTGTTGGAGGTGGGCGCGGAAGTGGGATCGGTTCGGGATTCGTCAAACCGCCATATAGTGGAAGCTCCCTGGGGTTAGGAACGGCGTCCATACAATGAACAAGACAAGGAGCGAGATCCTTAGGTTTATGCGAGCAAGATCCGATGTCAATGGGGTTTGATGTTTTGACTAGCAGGAATCTAAGCTCCACTATACAAAACAATGAGGTCGTAAGTAGAGCTAGTACGAGTTCCCTTAGTTAAGGAATCGAGGTTTAAGTATGTCATATAACGGGGTTTCCCCTGTTCTAATATCAGAATTCTTAAAGTATAGGAATCTAGTTCCTCGGCTTACTGGCCATGAGGTCAGTAAGTGCCATTTACCAGGCATCTCTTATCAAGTGTCCCCTGCCCTTAACAATACATTGATTTATTTTTGTGTGAATAACAACAGATTAATTATGTAGCTCTATAAGTTGGTCTTTCTAAAAACCACTACATCGTCAGGCCATGACACAAGCTTAACAAGCACCATTCTCTCTAAGTCCCTGGCAATCCAGAATCCTACCACTCCAGAGTCATCTTCTTCGAATGTAGTCTCCTTTGCTTCCATTGCTCTCAAAGGCTAGCTCTCCGAAGGGGCAAGAGGACAAGATGGACTACTCTCTCTCTCTCTCTCTCTGATGTAAAAAAGGTTTTTTAAAGCTTGAAATAAAAGCATATATTCTCATCTCCTCACAATTGTAATCAGATTTAAGACTCTAAAACAATAGGTAATCATAAATACAAAATTTTAAATGAAATGTATATTCTCACAACTAAGAGGGATGGCTTACACATTAGGACGTAATAAAACATTGGGTCACCCTAGACTATGCCTAGTTCAAATTAAGAATCTAAAATAATAGAACTTCATGCTATGCGAAATAAGGACTGGATTTTTACATCATGGAATTTATGATTCCAAAATAAGGGGAACTTCGGACAATGGCAATCTCTAACTTGGTATCATCCATTAATGAAAACTCAAGATTTTAAAGCACCAAAACCTTGGACCATGGTTGATGGAACCGGTGATCTATTTCGAAATAGAATTGGATTCCACCGATGGATGGAACGTGGTCCCTTTTTTTTGGGAGCGAGATCCCAAAATCGAAAAAACAGGGTCCCTACAAGATCCCTTGTAGGAATCATGGGATCGAGGCTCCAGAGCGGGATTGTCACCCTGCCCACAAGGTTCCCTTAACTATGGGTACACTAGAACGGGCTTTCCCTTATTTGGACAAATAAGCATACTCTTTTTTTTTTTATAAAGACAAATTAGCATACTCTTGATAGAGGCAAAGTAGTAAATTGAGCACCATGGCATGAAGCTTCTTATTGAGAAATTTACTTTGCCTTACTAATTTCTCATGTTGTATTTGCCAAAATTGACATGAAGGGGTTTCATGATCAGGCAGTGCCGAATGTTTTATTGAGAGGTTGCGATGTGTTTGATGTTTTATTTGGTCCAAAACAGGTGATTGTGTTTTCCATAAAATACAATTCATTGGAATTGTGCATTCACAAACTCATGGAGTACGATGTCAAATACAAGGCAGCCGCTGACAAGCATCACCAGCATAGGTTTTCTTATTTTGAATATTTTGTGTGCAGTATTGACTAATGATAGATTTCCAATGACACAATATCCAAAGTTTAGCCAGCATAGGATTGGACCATGTGACGTGGTGCAAAAGATTGAAGCTTACAAATTGAAGCTTCCCAACTTCTAATGTTTTTAATGTCAAGCATCTCATTCCTTATCGTGTTGATACCTCAGAAAACGAGCCGCCCAATTCGAGGGAGAATTCTTTTGAGGAAGGGGGGACTAATGCAGCCCAAAATAGTGCTCTCAACTATTAGACAAGATAGATAAGCTTAAAGATTAGATAAGGACCCACAAAAGGGCAAATTAGTCACTGACTCTATCCTTTTATACCTTTTATTTATTTTTTAGTCTTTTTATTCAGGTAAGGGCATGAGCAATAGTTTCTAGAGTCTTTTATGCCTTTTTATTCACTTACAAATCTTCTATGATAAATGACCATGATTAGATTAGATGGATGGCCAGGATTAAGCCTTGTTTAGGGTTGTCTTCTATAAGGAATGTACTCGAGTATAACGGATGATCTTGTTGTGGTCTTTTATTTAAAACCCTAGAGCAGCAAGTGCTCCTTCTTTTATCTCTAATGTTTTAATCACTCTATTTTTGGATCTTCCCTATCTTCTTCTTCGCTAAACCCTAGCTCAAGCCACTAGGTCTGCACCGCTCCCACTAATTCATGTTGTGAAATTAAGAGGCTCGAGTTTGCCAAGGAGGCGATCGTAATTTCAAGTCATTGCTTTTATCAACAAATCAACAATCAAAAGCTCAAGTAGCAAAAGGGAAAATAATGCAGGTGAAAAGCTTTGCCATGACAAACGGAAGTAACCTCAATGTGCCTCATTAGCTCATTGAAGACCTAAATCAAGCAAACTAATACACATTTGTACTGTCTAAAAGAAGAAACAAGGAGAAATATTGAGTTTCAAATTTGGCAATAGAACCAGAAGCCATAAAATCTAATTGTGCGTGGCACTTGCTATGAAATAGTCAAACGGATGCAAATTGCATCCAAGATATTTATTTTTTCATTTTTATTTTTTATTCACTGTTGGGACTGAATTTTAGGGACATTCACATAGGGGTTAAAAAGGGATTTTTATTTTATTTAAGATGAGCTTGGATGGATTTCCTAGTTTGTAGGATTCCATTATCCTATTTTGGTATGATTGTAATATAATTAGAAAGAGTGATGGGAGAGGACCGATTACGTGAGTGGTAGAGAAATTTCCTAGTAAAGAGGATTTATGAGAAAAAATAGGAAAGTTTAGAAATGGGTTAATGTGCTTGATCTAGAGAGATTTACGTGGGATAAGGGCTTTCTAAATCATCAGGGTTTTATAAAATGAAGGAAGAGTGGATGGTTTCGTGAGGTAGATAGGAGGCCTAAAGCTTAGGAGATAAGAAAAAGGAGAAATAATAGGTGGAGATATGGGTATGTGGTGGTTAACGTGATAGAGAGAGAGAGAGAGAGAGAGATTTTGACGTGGGGGAAAGAGAGAGAGAATCATTGGATTTTAATTTTAGTTTTTTTTGTTTGGCTTGTATAAAAGAGGAAGGTTTATGTGTAGAGAGGGACAGAGATATTTTTGTACAGAATTTTTATGAATGAAGAAAAGAGAGTTCTTCTTCCTATGGCTTAATTTACAGCCACCTCACTTTCTCCATTATTGTTGAATTTTGATCAAAAGAAAGGATTGTTGGTCGCCCAACGTTTTTATGCATTCATGCTCCCGTCGACGTTGTCGTGCATTGAACCCATAAGTACGATCAAACATAACATCAGGTCGTTCCCACTCAGACTCGTACGCTGATTTACGTTGATCTCCACTAGAACTCGCACAATATGGATCTAACACCGTAGATCTCATCTTGTTCGATGTGTGATATCAACTTTTCAACCATCTCCATCAAGTTGTCCATCTTCTTGTATATTTGGTCATGCTCAGCATTCCTACGGTTGCGATCTCCAAGACCATTCATCGTAGTTACTAACCCTTTTCTAACCATGCTCTGATACCAAATGATGCAAAAGTGTTGGTGGTATAAGACCAATGGGCTAGAAATGCAATCTTTAAAAAAAAATTCATTATATTACAACTCAAGGTTTATATGCATGAATATCTTAATACAAAACCATAATACATATATTCCAACCTATAAACATAGTTTATACACATTTACATAATAAATATTCAACCCTAATAGGTCCCTTACAAATCCCTTACTCAAAAATACAATTATACTAAATACAATATTCAAATACTCACAATGTACATTTCTACAAAATATTACATGACATGTACTTGCAATTCCTCATTATATCAAAATTATATGATAATTTCATCTTCAATCTTCATCCTCATCATATATCACAATGTCACATACACATCATACACTTGATCATAATAACCCAATGAGATTTCAATTCACATAAACAATAAAGTATAGTATTAAAGCTCATACCGCAAGATTAAAGAACAATCTCAATATTCACATAACATACTCAATTTAACCAATCATGAATCACTTAATAACTGGAAATACATCAAATTAATATGCAAACATACGTGGGGGAAGCCATGGTTCGAACCCCTTGTGCCCAGGCTACGAAATGGCCTTTTGAAGACTTAATTTTGTCCCATTGTCTTAGGCACGGGTGATAATAATAACTCAAAGAGATCAATCCAATAGGAAGCAAATGATCACTTTTATTTCATTTAACGGGGATCAAATCATAAGAAACATGTATCGAAATAGCCTTTCAAAGTTTGAGCGAAATACGACACAAAATAAGGGAGTTATAGTAAAACTACACCATGAGGTCTATAAGGGGCCACACGAACTTTTCAACATTCAAAAAGGAACTCAAGGGACTATTTCATATGCTCAAATATAATGAAATAAACCTCTCATCAGTTGTATATTCTCAGTAAAAATTCCAGAAAAATAAGATCAAGAAATCAAGGTGAAACTACTCAAGATTATGGAATAAGCAAGCTAGTCTACACATACCATGTGTATGGACTACACTACTTTGAAACTCTACAAATATCAAGTTTTCATGACCAAAAGATGAAGACAGCTACTGTAAATTAAAAATTACAGCAAGCTTTGACAATGGAAATGAGGTAGGAATTGAACTATAAGAAGAAAAGTCAATACTTTAGTAAAACAATAATATGGACTTGATCACACATATGAGGGACAACTCCATGGAAGGGTTTCAAATGGAAACTCAAGGAATAAGATAGTCTCATGGGTGGCCACGTTTTTGTCAAGGGGCTTTCTCTCTCTCTCTTTGAAGTGAATACTCAAATTAGGGTTATAATTGATCTTATAAGTTACTTTTATACTTGAAGATGGATTTGATCTTGATCCTTGATGCCTTAGATCAATGGCACATGAGGGGCTTTTATCCAAACTACTCATCCATATTTTATCACCAAGATCAATGGATGAGCTTTTGACACCCTTCACTCCATAAAACCTAGGTTTATAATCATTTTACCTTGAAGCCCTTAGCTCCATGTTTATTTCCCATTAAGTCCGAATTCATGTTTACACTTATGCTCATGGTTTTTAAATAATTTGTGAGAGTCAATAAAAGACAAGGACATAGACATAAAAGTCATATGGGACATCCACATATGTGAATAAAATATCTAATGACATCACCAATAGGATTTCAACAACATTAAAGTTTTACATGGGTCAAGCCCATAAGGTGGTGCCACATAAGATATATCCACATGCCACAAAATCATGTGGATAATAATATAAATCAAATTAATTCTCAATACCTCATGACTTCACACAATCTAAAAATGGCACGTCTGCCAAAAAAAAACATGTAACTTAAATCAAACTTAAGTCATAACAATATATAACACTTTAAATAACAAGATAACATGTTATAACATAATACTAACAAAAGAACTAATGAGAAATAAGTCCCCACATGGATATGATGTCAGCATGATGTCATCCACGAGTGGGTAGGTGGGGGTGCGACGTGGCATCCCTATGGCCACTTGGGATCCATGTGGCATCCCCATAGGATGTCCTTGTTTGGTATTTACGTCAAACAAAATTGAAAATCACATTTTTGATTCAAAAAATTTGAAAATATTTCAAAAAATCCCAAAAATTCTCCAAATGATTTTTTAACATTATTACACATTTTCTCATCAATATAAAATATTTTCTCATCAATTAGATTAATTTGAGCCAAAAGTAAATGAGATTTCTAGACTTATAACACTAGTCGAAGTCTTCCATTAGGCTAACCCGAATGACGTTCCACTGATGTCTCAAGCCGACCCAACGGACCTATGCTCCACAGTCTATGCTAGAGACACATAATTGGTCACATTAAAGTCGCTGAGCCATAGCTTCCCGTCACCGGCGTGTGGGACATGTTCCTACTCAAATACAAGGGTTCTCTCAAAGCACATGTGCACTAGTTCTATGAGCCCACCATTCCATACAGGGTGAATACTCTTTTAAATACTAGGGTTATATCATTCTCGATTGGATGCTCCAAGCCCTGGCTAATCATATCAAGTATGAGGCATTCTAATCAATATAGTCCTGACTGGGAGGTCACCCTCACACCTCCCTGAGAGTTCACACTCCCAAAACGCATACTTCAATGCGTTAAATACTTAGGGTATATGAATATGGGCCCTAGTACGTCAAGCACCTATTCAATCTCTCTAACTCCCACTGAGCGTAAGACTCTTGGCTTTAAGGCCTTGAAAAGCCACATCACCAACAAATAGAAGTCCAAGAAATTAAATACAGCCTTCTTTTGATCTTAAACAAGCAAAAATTCAACAATAACAGAGAAAGTGAGGTGGATGTAAATCAAGCCATAGGAAGAACTTTCTTTTCTTCATTCATAAAAATTCTCTACAAAAATATTCCCGTCCCTCTCTCTACAAATAAAGCTTTTATACAAGCCAAACATAAAAAAACTAAAATAAAAAGGCCAATGATTCTCTCTCTCTCCCCCATGTCAAAATCTCTCTCTCTCTCTCTCTCTCACGTTAACCACCACATACCCATATCTCCATCTATTATTTCTCCTTTTTCTTATCTCCTAAGCTTTAGGCCTCCTATCTACCTCATGTAACCATCCACTCTTCTTTCATAAAGCTACCCTCATGATTTAGAAAGCCCTTATCCCACATAAATCTCTCTAGATCAAGCAAATCAACCCCTTTCTAAATTTTCCTATTTTCTCTCATAGATCCTCTTTACTAGGAAATTTGTCTATCGCTCACGTAATCAGCCCTCTCTCATCATTCTCTTTCTAGTTATGTAACAATCCTACCAAAATAGGGTCATGGAATCCTACAAACTAGGAAATCCATCCAAGCCAATCCTAAATAAAATAAAAATCCATTTTTAACCCCTATATGAATATCCCTAAATTCAGTCCCAACAATAAATAAAAAAATAAAAATAAATATCTTGTATGCGATTTGCATCACAAACTCACAATAAAAACTAACAGAATAGGCAGCTTGACTCTCAAGATAGGTGAAGATGCAGATTTAATAGGAGAGCACCAATCCTAAGAGACACAACCAAACCTTTACAGTTGTGAGATGAGGTCTCCAGGGAAAGAGACAAACTAGCAGATTATATACTGCATGAGCAATGGAATACAAAAATGAGATACTTGCCAATACCTATCGATCCACAAACAAACATAAAAAATTACTGCCAATAAAGAGCCACATCCCTAGTCTAGAAGGGTCAAAACCTTAAACTTTCCCTTAACCTATCCCAAGCCTTAGTAAAGGAGGTGGGTTGGGTTAAGTAGGCAGCCAACGTAAAACTTTGCCAAAACATTCCATGAATCCTAAATCTACGTTAGAGATATATTCATAGGATTAGAATATTGGAAGTCAAAGAAGCTTTGAAGAGTATGAAAATAGGAAAGGCTTTAGGACTAGAAGGTATCTCGATAGAGGTTTGGAAGTGCATGGGGAAGATTGGCATTGACTGACTCACTAAGCTATTCAACAAGGTATTGAGAACAAAGAAAATGCTAGATGAATAGAGGAAAAGTATTGCGGTACCTATTTACAAAAACAAAGAAAACATACATAATTGTATGAACTATTGAGGGATCAAATTTATGAGCCACACTATGAAGCGGTGGGAGAAAGTGATTGAGCAATGACTACGGCATGAAGCGAGTGTATCAAAAAACAAATTTGTTTTATGCTAAGAAGGTCAACTGAGGTTATTTTCCTACTTAGGCAACTGATTGAGAAGTTTAGGGCAAAGAAAAAAAACATCTACATGGTCTTTATTGATTAGGAGAAAGCTTATGATAGAGTACCTTGAGATTTGATTTGGTGGATTTTGGAAAAGAAAGGAGTCTCTTGACACTACATCAACTTAGTGCGAGTTATGTAAGAGAGGGCGCTAACTAGTGTGCAAACAACTAGTGGAGAGACAAATGAGTTTTCAGTGATAATAGGTCTACATCAGTGGTCAACATTGGGCCCATACCTCGTTGTCTTAGTTATGGACACCTAAAAGATAAGGTATTGTGGTGTATGTTGTTCACGGATGACATAGTTTTGATCGATGAAACCCGAAACTGTGTAAACACAAAGTTAGAACTTTGGAGAGATGCTCTAGAATAAGATAGAGTATATAGAATGTAAGTTTAATAATAATAGGAGTAGAGACAAAGTAGTTAAGATTGAAGACCAAGAAATACAAAAAACAATATACTTTTGATATTTTGGGTTGATAATCCAAGAAAATGGAGATATTGAGGAAGATGTCGTACATAGAATTAGAGCTGGGAAGACGAAGTGGAGATGTGCAATCGTTTATGTGATCACCGCATATACAAATGAAGCCGAAGAGGAAGTTCTATAGGACAATTGTGAGACCAGCTTTGCACCATGTGCAGTGCATACCCAATACAATACTTGTTCAAGGTGCAAGTTAGTTCAAGTAGCAGACTCAAAAAGAATAAGGGGTAAGCCCAAAAGGACATGATTGAAAATAATGAGAAAAGATAGGGATTTGTAGCTAGGGGTGGAAACAGGTTGGGTCGGGTTGGATCGGACCCGGACCTGGTCATGACCAAGTCCAAAGTTATCGGACCTGCACCTGGAACCGAAAATATAATGTAGGACTCGGACCCGAACCCGACCCAAAAAATAAAATATATATTTTTACAAATATTTTCAAATATGTTTCATACATTGGAACTCGAAAATATATGTAGGACCCAGACTCGGACCCGGACCCTGACGCAGACCCAGACCCAGACCCAGAACTGACCCGACGTGATCGGACCCAGACCCAAACCGAAATAGTTTTCAAGTCCAAGATTTAGACCTGGACCCGACCCTCTGAGTCCAATTCTTTGACCCATACCTAAAGCCAGGTCGAGTGTACCCGTCGGGTACCTGATCGGGTTCGGGTCCATTGCCAACCCTACTTGTGGCCTCACTGAGGGTAAGACCCTTGATAGAGCAGAGTGGCAAACCAGAATTTGTGTAGCTGACCCCAATTAGTTGGGAGAAGGCTTTGATGATGATGATGATGATGATAAAAAAGCCACATCCTGAATTGATGTCGAAGATGTCACTCCAGTACAGCATAAAGCAATGATTTGCTAATAAGAACCTCATCCCAAGATGGAATCCCAGACTTGCATAACTAGGAAGAAATACTTCGAATGGACTAGATGGAGACTTCAGAAGCCCTTTGTCAAAAGGCAATTGATCAATAGGATGTCATGCTCACAATTCAAAACATCTCAATTCTGTATTCTTGCCCAAATCGGTGGACTCTTCTTTTATTATGTCATACACATATCAAATGATTCACGTTCCTTTGATATATTTCATCCAATTAGCATTTATAATATTTACTAAAATAACATCTAGAAGAAAAGATCTATGTTATTCTTACTAGGATTATGTCACAATTAGTGGGGACCAATGTTGCCATGAGCTTAACCACGAGCTCATAAGCAACAATTGATGGTAATGTTGCCCTAAAGCTTAACATTTATTTATGTATTTATTATGGAGAGTGAGGTCACCCTAAAGCTCGATATTTCTGCGACCTATGACATATTTGAGTGGGGGCCTATCTAGTGGAGGCATGATTACATTGGTATTCAGGTGGAAGCTAATTTTGTAGCTGACGGTTTCATAATGCATAATATCTAGCCGCCTAGTAAATGGTTTTCCAACTTATAAAGGGATTTCGTCGTCAGTAGTAAACATCCACAAGAGATCCCTTCATTTTGAATGAATTCACATACATTATCAGTTGTTCTAAGTTAGCATAAGCCACACATGCGATCACAATAAAATAAAGTATACCAACTACTCGATGTATCATTTGACAAATTATTTTTCAATAAACAATTCTCTGTAGCAATCATTGAACCACCATTCCATACTAAAGCATGTTTGGCAGGTTGCATGTAACAAGCATTGAAGAACAAGCTTGATGTTTATCTTTTGTATCGTACAATTGAGAAAGGATTGTCGACCCCAAATAATTGGGACAAGGCCTGGATGACGATGAATTGAAAAAGGATTATCTATTGCTCGTATATCAAATGAAATGCACAAGATGGTACTAGAGATTGTACAATTAAAAATCCAAGTTGATCAAATGGTAGATAGCTACAAGCCATATTGTTGCCAAGGCCTACTTACAGGAGTATGGGTTTCTTTTCTTTTTTTTTCCTTTTTTTTTTTTGAGGAGCAAGTACAGGTTATATTGGAAAACTTGCATTTAAAAAATAACAGTAGGAACACCATTATTGTATGTGCTGCCATTTGGAGCTGGTCATTACATCATATCGGCATGAAGATTGCTTTGATTGAGGGATGTTCATGGACTAACGTATCCTGGTCCCAACTAGGAATGTAGTATTAGCTACTTCCATGATTCACAGTCTTAAAGAACACCATGCATTTCAAAAAAAATAAAAAGTTAAACAAGTCACGACCAGGGTATATCTTGGGAAGAGCTGTGTTGGTATAACTCTTGATTTGTCTCTTCATTATAACATAGTAGTCACCAATGCATGTTGACGGTACATTGGTTTGTCAAGATGACATTCAAGCTATTTCATTAGAAGACAAGCAGTAAGTTGTCTTCAGTCCTTTTCTAGTGAAGGATCTTGGCTGTCTTTGACTTCTCCTTTCCTAGTTTACAACAGATATAACATTCTAACCTCTAAATGAGACATATCTACACATAAGGATGCTAGATTTCTATACAACACACTTCCTGAAAGCAGCTAGATGTCGCATCATTTGAGCAAAACACAAACTACTCTGCTCATGTTTCACACAGTTCAGAAGGTACACAATACTGCAGGTCATTATCACTAGTCATATGTTGTTCATGCAGTATGCTAAATGATGGGCACTTTTTCAAAGCCTCAACAGGCTGTTGGTTATTCTGATTTTCAATGTATTTGGTCTTCTCTCAGTCAAGAACATTTCGGATAATCTTAAACTCTACTACAGCCATCAAGACATGATAGCTGATATTGGCAGAGTAATGTGGATGACAGACATTCAACTAATAAAACTAGGACATTGATGTACAAGAATTCCGGTCCTCAAATAAAACTAGGGAGTCTTTTTCCTTTAATGAGTTCCTCATCTAATTGTAATTGTTTTTTTCCTTTTTCCTTTTTTTTTGATGAATCCATTGGTGTAAACATCTACTTAGCTGTTATGGCATAATGCTCTTCTATTTGATCAATTCAGTCATAATGACACTGTCACCAGGCCAGTATTACCCACCTCATATAATGAAAAGAAAAGTCTTTCAGAGTTATAATTACAAAGATCATATACTTGATAACTATATCAAATGCACCCTCTTTACAACTGTAGAATGCATAGCAAAATAATTTAAATGATGAAAGAGGCAACCCACCTTACAGCCAGCTTTGCCAAGGGCCAAAGCAATAGCTTTTCCAATGCCTCTAGAAGCTCCAGTAATAACAGCAACAGGCGCTTCAACACTTTGAGGTACTTCAACTGCCGCTTGCTCGGCAGTTGTGACCTGAGCTCTTATACCTGCAGGAATTGCTGTCATCATTAGAATCCACTCATTTACAACACAAAAGGTGGATATCATATCCAAATAGAAGTTATAGTTAATGATTTGAAGCCAACAAACACGTGTTATAGGGCCACAAAAGTCATCCCTAAGATGCAGAGCAAATCGGTAACTTACTAAAAATTACATATGCAACAAATCATAAAGCAAATTAAACCCTAAAGTAGTTTGGTTTAGGTAGACAACCCACAGAAGAATGACTGCACCTGCATGAACACAAGCTCCAGGAACACATATCAAGCATGCACATACTCGTGCATATCGTATGCACGCCCCCATGCACGCACACATAAGGCAGATCTGTGCACATGTGCAAGACACAACCATGCACATGCATTAAAACATTTGTATACGTATATACATGCATGGTATGACCACCAAACCAAAGAAATGAACTAAAGAAAAAAATGCATGTCTCTAATTTTTAGACTGAACAAGTGGTGGTGCCTACATAGGAGTTCAGTAGTGAATTACAAGTCTAGTCTACGATTCTAGCTACTTATCAAAGCCTAAATCTTGATATATACTTAAGCCACTTCATCTCCTCCAAATTCCGTGGAGATTCCTTCAAAAGTAACTTAATAAGCAGGAATCAGTTGGTGAGTATTGACCATTTATTATCATCTAACATTACAAATGCAGCTAGATATCTCTTGATTGATTAATGGTCAATTCATGTATCTAAACTCAACTTAGAAGCAGTGCAAGTAGAGTTTGAGCATTGAGTTCATATAATATTACTGGACATACAGGTTTTCATAATAACAAATTCATTTTATCTTTTTCTCATGGGCTATAATGTACCATATGGAGTTTTCATAAAAATTTCACAACACTAAATGATGTGGAAGCATCAGAAGTTGATGAATGACAAAATGCTTATTTTCATTATAGAATAACATATTCATCACATGGATAAACAAAGACAAACCAAAAAAAGAGGCATTTTTTGGGAGAAAATGATAAAGCTTACCATACAGAGACCAAGTGCAACAGTGCATGTGCAAGCTACTTTAGGGAACATCAAATTAATGATCTAGAAAAACAAAAGCACGCAGTACAAAAGCAGGTAAAGCCTACCTCCAAAATTAGCTTTATCAGAGTGAAAAATGGCAACAAAAGAACACAATGCAAGACAGAATTCCTCTTTTCTGTTGGATAGTCACCTTACTTAATGCTTCTCACGAGTCATGAGAGCACCACAAAATCATGGCAAGCATAGAATTCCTTGGATCCCTATCTTTAGGATCTTGAAATGATCAAATACCGGACTTTATAAATGATTCAACAAGTTGTTCGAGGGAAAAAAAATTCCAAAGAACCCAGACACAATATTTAATCTTTGGCCTCCACGAGAAATCTCATGTTTCATACAAATATCGAGAGCAAGCATCTCACTGTGGGTATTGGTCAATGTCATACTAGAACATCCAGCCTATCAATTACTAGAATGAGCATAAGTAACCGAGATGTAACTCTATTCTCTTATGATAATCACAGAAAAAAAGAACAGAATATCAAGGATGCCATGTACCGTGAGCAAATGCAGAATGTAAAAGCACTAGAATTTCATTTGGGGGGGCTCAAACAATTAAGAAGGACAGAATGAAGATTTGAAACTAATATCATGAACGAGCTGCCCTCATTATTAACTTCAAAATCCTCATAGGAAAATAGTGTGAAAAATGAAAATGAAGTGGGCCAAGATTCCCCATGTTTCAGAATTAAATTGATCCAAGGACCATACTACCACTAAGCAAGGATTCGTACGCATAAAAATCTCAAAACAAAATAAAAAAAATAAAATAAAATGAATGAGCGACTTCATGGAACACTCCCATATGAAGCATTTGCATGAACCGTCAGAAAAAAATAAAAAATGAAAAAAGGAAAAAAATTTAGGCATCATCAAGCAAACACCAGAAAAGTGAAATCACACAAAAATAGAGGGGACCCATCAACAAAACCTAGAGGACAATCATCTGTTTCTGGAAAGGGGGGGGCGAGAGAGAGCACCTGAAACAGAGGAGTAGGGCTTTGCAGCAAGGCCGGGAATAGACTGAGCTCTTAGGACTCGGCCTCGCAAGCAGCCGGAGCTCTGAGGAGCTCCAATGGCGAGCAGAGATGGAGGGGTTGAAGTGGTGGGTTTGGCAGAGAAACCGCAAGGCTTGAGTGCGACGACTTGTTGCAGAGATTGGGCCGCCATGGCTCTCAAGACAACCTCCCAGAGTTGCCGTCGAAAGTTGAAGAATAGTGGCGCAGGTAGAGAAACAGAAAAGGGTCTCAAACTGTTTATTGTTGCTGCTACCATGCATTGGAAACACCGGAACGGTCGATGAAACCCAGGAGGAGAATTGGGGCCAAGTCATTAAAAATTCAACTACTGACCAACTAAAAGAGAAAAGACCGAAGAGGTGTATTTCTTTTCTGGAATAATAAGAGCAGGCGGGAGGGGGAGGGGGAGGGGGAGGGGGAGGGTGGGGGTGAAGCTTGCTTGGGTTGTTCACCCACAATGTTTTGCATGAGTGGACTTGTAGTGAAATTTAGTGTTTTTTTCATGGAAGTTGGTGTTAGTTTAATTTCTTTTCCTTTTTTACAAGGAAAAGTTTAGGGATTGTATGGTGTGGGACTATTTTTTTATTCTTTTTTAGAGATTGTTCACCTCACCCTTTTTATCAATTTTTTTTGTTTTTTGATAAATGTTATCGAATATTATTAATGGTTAAGGAAAGGAGATTACATCATCATAAATAACAAGAGAATGCAAGATAGCACCACCCTTAGCCAAAGCATCTACCACAAAGTTCGCTTCACAGTAAACATGGGAGAAGGAAACTATTAAAGAATCCACTAAATCCATCACTTGTAACCATAAATGGCGTAGCTCCGAGGGGATCCCCTTCAATCGAAACACTATTACCGATATTTCTATCAATGAAGATTGTCACCCCTCTCAATAAAGCACTCAGTTCAACAAAGTTGGCCATCTTAATACTTATAAGGCCAACATAAGAGAAGATGATGTTATCCAAACTGTCACGTAGTACCCCACCAATCCCAGATAAACCAGGATTACCAAGAGAACTACCATCAAATTCAGCTTATAACTCCCAGCTGGCGGCCCCAACAACACACATCTCGGTCTACAACTGACACGACCAAGAAGGAATAGATTACTAAGGTTGGTCATGACATCAACCTTGGAAATACCCATCCTTCTTTCGTCACAGACAACCATGACCAAATAGAAAGCTTGATGACATGGATTAGCCTCTCCAGTGGCAAAGAGGTCCCCTCAAAGGTTCTCCTGTTCCTTTCTTTCCAAACCTCCCACGGAATGACACATTTTGAGATTTTCCAAATAACATTCCCAATTTTAGGTAAATGAGTAATATCAAACTGAGAGACAAGCCCTTCCACAGAATGAGGCAGCATGATATTAATACCAAGAACACCAAAGAGCCACCACCAGATATGTGCAGAATAAGGACAGTGAATGAAAATGTATGCTCCTGATTCCCCATCAGCTTTACACATGAGATAGACATTCGACAGAACTTTTCCCCTTTTGATCAAATTATCAATGGTCAAAACCTTGTTCAGGGCCGCCAACCAAACAAAGATCTGAACCTTGTGGGGAATGGGCCACTTCCACACCTTGGCAATATGAGGGCTAGACCATCTCCAACGGTCATGAAAGAAGAGATTATAACAGGACTTAACAGTGAACACCCCATCAATTTCAATCTCCCAAATCCAATCATCCACAGTGTTAGACGAGATGTAGATCAAGTCAAGTAACTCCATCAATGAGCACCATTGCCAGAGTAATACATTATTCAGGCCATTGTAAGGCAAACAAATATCCTAAGACAATTGATTATCCCTTCTCTACACAGCCTCACAAACCGTCAAATAAGGTCGTGTAGTAATCTCAAATAAATCAGGAAAAATCGATTTCAAAGGGTACTCTCCAATCCATTTATGACGCCAAAAAGACACCTGCTCACCACAACTTATATTCCATCTGAAATAGCCCAAAATCATAGGATTGCAGGAGTGAATAGCCCTCCACATATGCAAAACAGTGCTGCCTCTTCCACCCCCAAGCCAAACCTCGAATCTATCCATCCCATACTTTGCCAAAAGAACTTTGAACCAAAGTTGTTCCTTCAAATGAAAGTTGCACCACCACCATTTACACAACAACGCTTGATTAACCATTCTAACATTCCTTATACCCATACCACCTTCTCGTTTAGGAGTGTAAACTCTATCCCACCTAAGTAAATGAAATTTCATCTCTTCTGTACTGGAGCCCCACAAAAAATCCCGCATCATTTTTTTAATTTTCTTCGCTACCGATGCAGGCATGTTAATCAAAGACATCTGGTACACCGGAAGATTAGACAAACAAGACTTCAACAGAGTCACCCTCACACCCAGAGAAAGACACTTGTGCTTTCAAAGGTCCAATTTGAATTGGATTCTTTCAAGTATCATATCCCATACCGCAATGGAAAGTCTAGAGTCTGAGATAGGAAGACCAAGATATGAGATAGGGAACGAAACCACCTTGCAACCCAAAATATTAGCCAAATCCACCATCAGGTCCTCATCATAGTTTATTCCAACCATGGAAGATTTGTGAAAATTAACTTTTAAGCCAAGCGTAACTTCACAAATCTCCAAGAATCTGGTAAGAGTATACACTTGGCATGGCTCAGCATCACAAAAAATTAGGGTGTCATTAGCATATTGTAGATGAGAAATAACCAAGTCAGAATTAGAAATCTTAAAACCTGCAAAATAACCCAACCCATCCACTCTATTAAGCATCAAACTGAAACATTCAGCATAAATCATGAATAAGAAAGGTGAAAGGGGATCACCTTGGCGTAATCCTCTAGAAGCACTGAAGAATCCAATGGCACTCCCTTTAAAAAGCACAGAGAAGTGCGCAGAAGAGAGGCACCCAAACATTCAACTTCTCCACTTTTCGCCAAACCCCATAGCTTTCAATATTTTCAGAAGGATTCCCCATTCAACCCAATCATACGCTTTCTTCATATCCAACTTTAGCAGAATTCCCCGTCTCTTGCTCAGAACCCTAGAATGGACACATTCTTGGGCAACAACCACACTATCTGTGATTTGACGATCTTGGATAAATGCTGATTGAGTACTAAAAATGAGAAAAGTTAGGACCTCCTTCAATCTTTTCTGCTAGTACTTTAACAATAATTTTATAGAGGCTAGTCAGCAAGCTAATCGGTCCAACATCAGAAAGGTCAGAGATTATAGACTTCTTAGGGATCAAAGCCAGAAAAGTTGAGCTTACCCCTCTAAAGATATGCCCCTCATAATAAAACTCCTTACAAGCTCCAACAATTCACCCTTCATCAGCTGCCAATACCTCTGAAAAAAACTTAGAGGGAAACCATCAAGTCCTGGTGCTTTATCCCTTGGCAATGCAAAGACTGGCTTATGCAACTCCTCACAAGACACCTCTCTTTCCAACAAATTCTTCATTTCCACCGACAAGACTTTGAAGGGGACTCTACTTAGAGAAGGAGTGAGTTTAACCTCTTAAGCAAAGGCCTTTTTAAAATGATTAATAGTTGCACCCTCCATCTCAATGCTTAAGGCCTTTTTAAAATGATTAATAGTTGCACCCTCCATCTCAATCTCGTTATCAGGGTCTATCCCAATAATAGATAAGCCAGAGAGATCATCCCTCCCCTCCCCCCCCTCCCTCCCTTTTTTATTATTGGTAGGTATAAATTATGAGCCGAGTGTTTTGCCATGCTTATGTCAGTGGTGCTTCCGGTTTTTCTGTCTTTGGGTGTGGTTTACTAACGCGCTCACCTTAAATAATGAAAGTAAGACACTTCCAAGTTCTGTCAGAAGATGCAGTTTAGATGATGGAAACTCTTGCAATGACCTAAAACTATGTTGCCACCCCTAATTATGAAACTTTAACCCTCCAAAAATGGTGTGGATGGAATTTATCAATAAACAGGTGAAAATCATAAAAATAAACTTGACATCTTTTTTTTTTCCATATCCATACATTCCATGGATTAAATGACTTAAGTATTTCCTCTATGGATTAAACTCACTACCCACATAGTATTTTCCCTCGTTCGGATATGAAATTGAAGAAAAATGAGTTTTGTTTAGGTAATTCATAAATGTATCCCCACTTTTGTATTTTTTTTTGGGTGATTTTTCATCGTATGATAAATTAGTATATGTAGACTCCAAGAATTCTGATTGAGAAAATGGCAAATAAATGGTTTCCACCATCTGACATTAATAACAAGAAATGAGTAATTATGTACATGTACTATAAAGACACCAAGCGATTTACACTACATGTAGTATGACTACCATGGGGCTAATTTCCACTATAATGAATCCTAAGCCAAAATTGAATCTAGACTATGAAGTGAAACAAGCACACAAGACACATACAAAGCATAGACAAGGGCCTCGATCGACCTTTACTAGCTCTATACACTTGCTCTTGTACAACTATAGATGCCCCTCAAGGGTTCCAACTAGGGGTTTACATAGCTTTAAGCATACGCCCACAAGGCATGTAAAACACTACTGCCAACCTCTTGGTATGGTAGTACCATGCCCCATCATTAATAACCTACCCAACATGGCTCATTAATAGGGGGTGCTAGTTTAGCAACCTACTTAGCAAGTCATTACTTCCCATACATGCCAAAAAAACAAAAAACCTCTCATGGTTGTTACAAAATAGTTATACATGTTGACCCCTTAAACAATCACCTTCATACATGCCTGAGGTTGTTACACAAGTCCATGTTTGGGGTAGTAACACTGTTTAAATTTAAATCCCACACTTGACCAATATTACTCAACACACTTTGCAACATAGGTGTATGGTCAACCACGCCTCTTGCACACAGCTCATGTCTATGTCCTGCTAGGCTATGCTACGTATGATTCGACAATCCAAGCCTTAGCTTGCTGGTTCAGGTGGTTCACCAAGTCCCACCAACCTAACCATCCACCTGCACCACTTCCCTAAGCTCTTGCACTAAAGGTCTATCACTAGCTTACATTTGTGCATATGTTAGTACCCTACACTGCATCATCCTCACTTCTAACTTAGGATTGGTCAAGACAAGAAAGCTAGTATAAGAATTGACATACAAAAGAGATAGCCAAGTCTTCCTGTAGACACCTTTCGTTAAAGAAATTCCTAAAAATTCCGATTCTGGATCCTAAGGACCACACAAAGCCTAGTGAGCCACAATCAACTTAGACTAGTTTAGTTATCATCATCATCGTTGAAGCCTTTTCCTAACTAGTTGGGGTCGGCTATATGAATCCTGGTTTATCATTCTCCTCTATTAAGGGTCATACCTTCAGTGAGGCCACAAGTCCCCATATCTTTTCTCACTACTTCCAACCATATCCTTTTGGGCCTACCCCTTGCTTTTTTCTATCATTCCACTTGAACTAACTCATATCTCATAATAGGTGTTGTACTAGGATTGTGCCACACATGTCCAGCCCACCTAAGTCTACTCCCTTTCATTTTATTCCTTATTAGTGCCACACTTAATTTTTTTCAAATGTATTCATTTTGAATTCTATCCCTTCTGGTTATGTCACTTATCCATCTCAATATCTTCATCTCCACTACATTCATTCTATGGGTATATTGTTTTTGACCGCCCAATGTTTTGCCCTATAAATCAAAGTTGGTCTTATAGATGTCCTATAGAACTTTCCGTTCATCTTCATTAGTATGCAACAATCACATAAAATTTAGGTTGCACATCTCCACTTTGCTTATTCAACTCTAATTCTATGTACGACATCTTCTCCAATCTCTCTATTTCCCTTTATTATCGACCCAAGATATCGAAAGTTCACTATTTTTGGTATTTCTCGGCCGTCAATTTTAACTATTTCCTCGTCTCTACTCCTATTATTACTAAACTTGAATTCTACATACCTTGTCTTAGTCAAGCTAATTTTAAAATCTTTAGATTCTAGAGCATCATTCCAAAGTTCTAACTTTGTGTTGATGCCATTTCAGGTCTCATTGATCAAAACTATGTCATCTGCGAAAAACATGTACTACAGTACCTCTTCTTATAGGTGTCTAGTTAAGTCATCCATAAATAAGACAAAAAGGTAGGGGCTCAATTTTGATCCCTGATGTAAACCTGTTTTCATTAAAAACTCTCTCGTCTCTTTACTAGTTGTTCGTACACTTGTTAGTGCTCCATCGTACATATCTATCATCGAGTCGATGAAATGTTTGAAGACTCATTTCTTTTTTAATACCCACCAATTCAAATCTCTAGGTACTCTATCATACGCTTTCTCTAGATCAATAAAGACTGCGTGGAGGTCTTTTTCTTTCACCGAAACTTCTCAATCAGTTGCCTAAGTAGAAAAATAGCCTTGGTTGTTGACCTCTTTGGCATAAAACTGAATTAGTTTTCTGATACACCCATTTTAAATTGTCCCAAAATTATCTAAAACATGTCCCAAGTTGTAGTAGACTATGAGAGCTTTCCAACGGTCCAATAATCACTCAAATCGGACCCACCTTTAACAAGTTAAAGCTCCCGGGTATTTAGGGGAAGAATGACCAAGATGCTTATGTGCGCGAGATGTAGCATGCCATGCACAGACCGCGTTCCATGCGGCATATCGATCTGCATTACTCACAGCGAGTCGCACGACCTGATGGGCCCGAGGTGGTGATTTTTTGCTCAATTCATTTTTTGATAAGTGATTTAAAGCAGTTTAAAATCAAATACTTCAGAAAATTCGAAATATATCTTTTTTTTGGTAAAGTTTGGGCCCTTGGATTAAATTAACTATTGTCAAGCCTAACCCTAGTTGAAACCTATAAATACCCCCTCTAAAATCCCAAGAAAATTACACAAAGAATAGCCCAAAAAAATCCCTAAAAATTTCTATATCAATCCCATAAAATTCCAAAAATTAGGAAAAATCTTATATAGTTATTAGAAGTTCAAGAAAAATTAGAAAAATTCTCCGAAAATACCAAAAATCTCAAAATTTGTGATAAACCTTGGGGTACCCCTTAGAAAATATAGTAAACCATCTCCCATCCTTAGAATAATTAGGGAAGTTCATATCGAAGCTCCATAACCTCTTTTTAAGCCATAGAAACCCTAGATCTAGGTAAAATAACCCAAGATCTAATAAAATCCAGTAAGCTTAAGAATATAAATGGTAGAAATTAGGAGAATCCAATTATGGAAAATCATCTACCAACCTTAGGAAAAATTAGGTAAATCTTACCCTAAAATCCTTAGCCCTTCCAAAAAGCCTTAGAAACCCTAGACCTAAGCAAAGGAGAATTGCATCCAACAAATTTCGACAAGCAAAAGGATCCAAAGAAGGAGATTGTGGCATAAGAAGAGCAACCTGATCCAAGCCCAAAACTCTAGGTTCCAGGTCCCTAAGGTACGTAATTCCTCATTTCTCTTTAAATTGGCTATTTTCTTTATTATTCCACTCGTTTCTCTACAATTTCCTTTGTTCTTAGATTTAGTAGAAGTTTAGAAGTTTTTAGAGGCCTTATGGATGGATTCTAAAGCTTTAGACTCTGAAGAGAATTGGATCTGTATGGACCTGCGATGCTTTTGAGCCAATAATTTGAGTGACCCCTCTCTGTACTTACCTCTATATTTAACTCATTCCACATGGTCTTTGTGTTGATCTCGCTCAGAGATCAGCACAAATCCGAGTGTAAACAGAACTAATCTAAACTAGAAATAAAAATATGGAAAAAATTTCGAGTTGCTAGAAGCCAACTTTGACAATAGCAACTTCACCGTCAGTGGTGCCCACGCCAAGTTCAGGCCTCACAGGAAGCAATACAAGAGCCTAGGTTTCAACGCTGGTAGTGCCAACTTTTGCGTTGCTAGTAGTGACTCCAAGCTTGGCTCTCCTCAGTTCCGGAAAAGAAGCTATAGGTAACAAGAATTGAAATGGACAGGAAATAGGAAGCCTTCGGAGCTTCAGGGCGAAGCACCGACGGTAGTGACACTGGTGTTGAGGGTCTTAGCGCTTGATTGCACCCCTACTGGCTTTAGCTAGAGGTCAGAATGCTAGTGCTACTACCCTAAACGCTTATGTGGCCCCTACCCACTTCAGGATTGGTGGCCCTTTCGGTTCAAAAAATTCCTGAAAAGACAGAAGCACAAAAGCACGTAGAGAGGGAAGCACAACAAAATGCACACATGAGAGAAGGAATGGATGTTAGTGGTCATGACGATAGCGTGGCTCCTAGGAAGGCCTCCTAGAAATCTTGTTGTAAGGAATCCAGGGTTTCAGTGCCGAAGCAGTGCTGCTGGTAACCTCTCCAGCATCACTACCCTTGACGCTTACATGCTCTAGACCATGAAATGCTCGAAAAATGCCATGTAACAAGAGAATGCAAGCTATCACCTAATACTACCCCCTTGGGCCGAGGTCCAGAGGGTTATTTCACTGGTTTTGCAGCTTCAGAAGCTCGACGAGCCCCACGATGTGTGCCAAACTATTTATGCATGAAATTTTTAACAGATTAATGGTCAGACCTGATTTTTCCTCTCACGGATGGTGGGATAAAATCCTCTCTCAAACAACCGTGGACAGTCCACACGTGTTGCACACTCATTGGTGTGCGTACACATGCTCTCCTTTGGGAAGATAGGAACCAACAATGAGAAAGATTTTATGACATGGGTGCGTTTAGGTGCCTACCTCATTGTTTTGGGGGTTCGGGGACACGTCCGATCAGTTCGCCCTCTTAGAACAATTATGAAGCCCTTCGGTTGTCTGCCAATGCGGTTTCGACACGAACTCTCCTCAAGCTTTAATACGTCGTCTTGTTATCTTGCGTTGGAAACTGCAATGTGAATACGACGATGCTCCTCTATATTGGTTCACTCCAACGGTGGCTGGCAATCAGAGCAACTGAAGAGTTAGAACCCTCACGACTGTCGACTCTAGAAGACTCCACTCGACTGAGTGAGGGAGAGAACGTATACGTTTCTCATGGCTCAAATTGACTGCACGGAGAGCAAGTTAGAGTGATGATCCAAGGGTGGGAACTCTTGGGATGACTATGAAGGGTACTGATTTGAGCGTATGACGGATAACGGGATGCTATACGGAGCCGCAAGTTTGTTGTGTTTACACTTGAAGCATTAAGGGGAAGATCACAAAGAGAGACGGGCGAATTCCATAGCTCCAAGGCCCATAACGTGACGAGAATGAGATAAAGAAGGGGGAAGAGATGAGACCATGCGTTTGTTGTGGCTTTGGGTTGCTGCATAAGGTAAGAAATGAGTAGAGAGAGAGAGGAAGAAAGAGGAGAGAGAGTGGGCTTGAGGCGTGGCCTAGCTCAAACGAGGGGGAGAGAAAACGAGACCACATGATCAGGATGGTCAGGGGTAGTTTCTCTCTCTGTAAGTTTTCTCTCTCCTTGCTACTAGATCTAAGGGTTAGAAGCAAAAGACAAGTGGACACAAGCTTAATGCCTTGATTTTGTTAATGAATGATCCAGTCCGTTTACAATTGACTTAAGCTTGTTTATATAGAGAACCCACTAAACAGGGGTAGATGCTCAAAACTAAGCCCAATTATAATAAAAAGAAATTACAATAAAATCTCGAATTTAGAGAAATAAAATATCCATAAAACCCTTTGCGCTAATGAAAAAACCATCCATTTACGAGGGGCCTTTCGCCATTGCCAGATCTTGGGAACTTTTTCGGATGTCTGTGGCAGTGGTTCAGACGATACATCATCGTAGCTTGATGCTTGCTTGATTCTGAAGAGTTTGATGCCTTTTGATCGTCTTGAGATGGACTTTTCCCGAGGGGTAAAAATCTGGCTAGGTTGTGAACTTTTGGCTGTCAATGTAGTGCGATCCATGGTGTTCCGAGCTTTATTTTGATTGCAAATTAAAGAGGAGACTGTCACAATTGTTTTGCAACAAATTTTGTCCTATTTGGTTCTTGCTTGAAGTATTTCTGAATTCGGGAGATCGCTGAAAAAAGGGATTCCGATGATCGAGAAATATTGGCTTTTTCAACCTTGAAATTTGTGCTATCCGACCTTAGATTATGTGCAAAAGTTATATCAGCTTGTTGTCCTTTGTGATACGGTCTCAACGGACCTAAATTTGCGATGATCTAATGAAAGAACCTTGAGTTATTGCTTCACAAAGTTCGAGATGTATTTTCTTCAAAACTCTAATTTCCATGGTTTCGGGCTCATCTTCTCTTTAGAAAAGCTTCGGTTCTGAGTCACGTCATGATGCGTGCCATATGTCAAAATGACCCGGTCGTCAAGACCTAGCTTGTATCCTAATTTGAGCTTGTTCTAAATCTAAACGAGTGACGTGTGGGTGTTTGAATATCATACTGAGATGTGAAAACACAACCTCCATGATTGGAAACTGGTTTGGTGAGGCCACACCGCAATAGTGTAAAACCTACTAGTTTTGTGGTAATTTGGGTCCAGAATGTTCTTAAGAGGTCCGATTGAGCCCAAATTTGGTCCTTGGGGTGTTTTCGATATTATGGATGCAACGAAAGTAGTTTGGTACTATTTTGAAATCCTCGTCATAGAGCTATAGTTGTAAGGTATTTTTTCGACATGATAGGAACTAGTCTTTGAGAACTGAATTTCATCCTGATCGGGTCAAAACTTATCTGAGTGTGACAAAACTTTTGCAAGTATCCTTCGAGTATCCCAAACTACCCTTTTTATGCCTTTCAAAGTTGTTTAGCACATTTTTCAAGCTTGCCCAGTTTTAGGCTTATTTTGTTGTGTTCTCTTGGTCAGGTGGTGTCTTGGGTACCGCTAGGACTAGGTTGTTACTGGCTCTCTTCTTATTTGTACCAAAGATGTAAGTACGTCAAAAATGATGTACACCAACTTGCCCCAATGAATGCTGCGCTTTGAGAGAAGAGAGAAGTGCAACATTTGAAAAAAGATTTTGTTTGTCGAAGTTCATCTTTCGAATCCTTACTAAGACGTATTTTATTGTCTCTCAAAGATATGTTTTTCTTCTCGACCATCGGTGTTAGTGTAATCCTTGAGGGGGAGATCATGTTAAGCTTTCTTCTAAAGGAGCGACCAAAGTGGACTCTAGCAATCGGGGGCCTTGCTTGAGGGCTTCCTTCCCAATGTTGTTGGGATCCTTTTTCTTTTTTTTGGGAGAGCATACTGATAGGGTGCCTCATGAAGGGCTTAGCATTGCATGTCAACAATGCCTCCTGATGGCCCAGCTAGTGAGTTCCCTTGGCAGGCTTTACCCCAATCTAGCTGGTGGTGCTCTTCAGCTCTAGGGCTTGACTAGTAGGTGCAGTTGGTGGGGGTTTGGTCCTAATCTAGTTGTTGGTGTTCTTCGGCTCTGGGGTCTGACTAGTGGGTACCCTTGGTGAGCGTTTGGCCCCAATCTAGTTGGTTAACAGCTAACGGTCCGTTTTGGCGAAGCCAATCTCGGCATTGTAAGATCTTGATTATAGCTCTGGGGCTAAAGAGTGGGTGCCTTTGGTGAGTGTTTGGTCCCAATCTAGTTGTTGGTGTTCTTAGGCTCTAGGGTCTAACTAGTGGGTGCCCTTGGTAGGCGTATGGTTCCAATCTAGTGGGTTAACAACTGAGGGTCCTTTTTGGCAAAGTCAATCTCAGCGTTGTAGGATCTTGATTCTGGCTCTAGGGCCAACTAGTGGGTACCCTTGGTGGGCGTTTGATCCCAATCTAGTTGGTGGTATGTCTGGATTTTATTCATCACCTTACGATTTTCTTGTTGTAATTGGCTAAAGTCGTCTTCTTGGTTAAGAGCTACATCAATCTGTTTATTTTAATCCAAGTGCCCTCTCGGATTCTTACTTAAACTGGGTAGGAGTGGTCTCACAAGCATGGTTTTTGCTAACTCCTTTTTGTTGAGGCACTTTTACTTGTGACTTCGACGTCATGTTAACCTTTTGATTTTCTTTTTTAGTCATGGCACCCTTGCGGGTTTTCACCTTGCCCGGTTTTCTTGTTTTCAAGACACTTTTACTCATGGCTTCATGGCCATGCCTGCATGTCATTTTTACTCATGGCACCCTTGCGGGTTTTCACCATGCCCATTTTTTTGTTTTTTTGTTTTTTGGTGTTTTGTTTTTTTGTTTTTTGTTTTTTTTTTTTTTTTTTTTGTTTTTTTGTTTTTTTTGTTTTTTTTTTGTTAGTTCTTACCCATAGCTTCATGGCTATTCCTGCCTCAGCTTTTACTTTTACTCATGATGATTCTCATCATGTTCGGCTTCTTCTTTCTTTTCTTTTTTTCCTTTTTTTGGAAGGGGCTCCCTCTTGGAGAGGTCCATCTTGGATAAGGCTCACTGGCGCGATGGAGGTGTGACATAGCCGCGTGTTTGTGCGGTGACATATACCATGATCGCGTCATGTGTGAGCGAGTGGAGCGCATGGCAGCTTTCTTCTTCTTTTGAGTCGAAAAGTGTCACGGGTGAAGCAGGCCTTTTTGGTGATAGACCCACGTATATGGGAAACGTCGCCATGAAGGCGGAACTTCTAAGTGATAGACCCGTAGACAGGGGAGATGTGGTTAAGAAGGCGGAAGGTCTCTGCGATAGGTCGCGAATGGAGGAAACATTGCCAGAAAGGCGAAACATTTTCAGATGGACCAGCGAATAGAAACGTCGTCATCTCGGGATGCGAGATGTTTCTCCTACGAGCTTGCTGTCTGGAGCGACTTTTTAATAAAAGTGGCGGTAGATGGGGAGTTGGACCGAACTTCAGGCAGATGAAGCATCGTCAGGAAAGCGAAACAACGGGAGATTTGACTCACAGTTAATTGAGGCATCACAAGGCGGCAAAGTGACAGGACCTTGACCTGTGGCTAGACGGAGCGTCACCGGGGAGGCGACACGTTTTTGTTGCTAGTTCATGGATGAAGTGACCTATAGAAGTGGAGTTTAGAGGGAGAGTGGGGCATTTTCTACCTTGGAATGCCCTATTTCTTTGGCCTTCTTCCTTTTGTAGAGAGAGAAAGAGAGTTTTCTCTCTTGGAGCGTTCCTTTGTGTTGTCATGGCCTTAGCTAGCACCGGCGTTAGAGTTTTGAAAGGTTCTGGCGATGATCCTATTATTGTTGGTGAGCTTGTGCCTCCTGACTTGCTTGGAGCTCTAAAAACAGAGTCTTAAGCTATGCATTGGATTTTGAAGGTCATCTGGCCTGAACCCAATCTCGTCCATCAAAACATATTGACAAATTATGAAGGTTCTCACTGGCCCGTCATCTTCTTCATGATGGTTGGCCAAATGAATGATTTGGTCAACATCAATGTTCAGCTCTTGGGTGAACTGTCAATATGTCGAGCAGGAGATTTTCTGCTCGGATTTTTGCTCATTGCTGCTCCCTTAACCATTATCTGGATCTTTGCCTTCACTCGATGGTGAGAAGAAGAAAGGGATCATTTTCATTCTTTTCACGCTCCCTTTGAAGACTGTGATACTGCCTCTTAGAAGATACTATCGCTTTAGAAGGCGGCAATGCCTTTGGAGGCTGTATCTCTAGACGAGAGACTTATGTCATAATGGATCAATCTTTTTTGGTAGCTACATATTATTGTAACCACAATTTTGTAATCGTTCTTGTTCATGAAATAAATCTTCCTTTTAGTTTGAATCCTCCTTGCTCTATGGCTTGTGTCGCTTCTTTTTTCATGGTTTGCTCACCCTTTTTTTTCTTCTTCCCTTGTTCAATACTTATCTCTCTTGATGGTGGGGATAAGAAATGGGCTAGGAGACTTATTTTACCCTGATGGCATGCTGACTATCTAGCTTTGAATGGTTTGAATGCCCTCTCGGGTTTTCATTCGAACCTTTAGGGTGTGCGCCATTTTTGGTTTTCGCAAGGTGTTTTTTTTTTTTGGGACTTGACCGTTGAGGGTCCCATTTGTGTAGATAGGCAAGGAACACAGCTCGCTTGTCTACCAAGTGTGGTGGTACACGAGTGTGTGCGGAGCCCTTGGCTTGGCCAGAGGTTCATGTGGGTCTTCGGGTAGGTGCGTACCTGAGATTGGTGGTGGAGAAGACGAGTAGGTGTGTACCTAGGGTAGGTGTGGACCTAATATTGGTGGTGGAGAAGACAATTTTCTGATGGTCCTATGTGTACACACAAGAGTTAGAGCCGTGTGGCCTTTGCACTGAGTGACGGGACCGCGCAATATTTGTGTTTAGTTGCATCGTGACCGCCTGTCATTTCACTTCCGTATTGCTTGTGCTTCCACACAATGGAGTCGCACAACGTTTAGCTTGCGTGCCGCTTGCACTTCCACATGACTGGGCCATATGTCGTTTCATTGGCTTGTGCGATATGTTATCCTTCCTCAGTATAAAAAGGTGGGTAGAGGTTCCTTTTCCTCACTTTTACCCTAAGTTTTTACCCGTGGTAAAAAACCATAATTCTTTTTCTTCATGTGCTCTTTTTTGCCACCGTCTTCGAGAAGAATGTCTCACCACCCAGTGCTATTGACAACAATGGCCAGTTCAAGCTCTGCCCTTCCTTTAGGTATAACCTTTTTCTCTTCGATTTGGTATTTTTACTTTTCCTTTTTCTTTTTGTTGCGTTTCCTCCTTCACCATTGCAGATGTCATCTTCCCCTCTCTTGTTCATGTCACAGGATCAAGAAGATGTCGCGTGATTTCCTGCTGAGGAGAGATATGCGCAACTAAAAGGCATTGGAGGCCAACTATGCTCGTGTGAAGGGTGAAGTGTTTGGGGGGAACTCTCACATTGCGTCCTCCAATAAAGCTCGAGTCTCTGAACTGATGACCTTAACGATAGTGATAGATGATTTATTTATCGAATATGGCGAAAAACGTGCTGAGCTAGACGAGTGGCATCAGGAATATTTGGCCAACCTTGTAGCTTTGAGAGACCTTGAGGGTCATATGGCTGAAGTAAGAAGACTTACCGGGCATAAAGATCTAGTGGTGGTTGATGTTGAAGATTATAAAAGAACAACTTCTCATCCTTCCCAAGATCTGTAAAGCTCTTCTGAAGAGGACTTTTACTTTATTTGGCATATTCAGTCCAGCTTTGAGAAGAATACTTCTGTCATCTGTTATATCTTTTGAGGCAATAAGCTTTGTAACTTGTAACCTCTCTTCTTCTTTTTTTTTCTTTTCTTTTTTTTTTTGCCACTGAATGAGATTGTTTCTCCCTTTCTTTCTGGCTTTTTTTTTTGCGAGGCGTGTTTTAGGTCATTCTTCGAGACCGTGTGTGGCGTAGTTTAGTGTCGTACAGCCAGGACATGTGCTAACAATTTAGCAGTCGTGTAGCTTAGACCTAATCAGGTTTTTAACGCCTTCCCCTTTGGTTGGACGGCTGTATGGGATCCTTAAGGTCTTCACCTTTATCAGACTGCTATGGGGGGGTTTTTGTGTTCTCACTCATACAGGGCGTATCCTGGATCGTTTTCACAGTCATGTATTGACCACCCTTAGCAAAAAGGACTTGCCTTGGGACGAAGTCATGCATAATAGGAAGAGGGGGAAGAATTACCGATTTGATCGGGTATTGATGGAGTTTAAATTTGTGGCATTGTGCTCGTGAGGCCTTTTTATTTTTTTTCTCTTTTCTGGGGCGACTAGGGCTCTTGAGCTCAGGGTGCTGGTACTATATTTGCATGGTGAACAACCTCTCTCTTGAGGATTTTCATCTTGCCACAACTGTGATATACTTCCCATGCTCTGGGCGTTCCTATATGGTTGTGAAGAGCAGGTGCTTCCTAAGCACTAGGGGTGGGATTTTGAGCCTACTAGAACTTCTCCTATTGTGGGGCTTTGACTTCATGAGTTTCCTTTAGGGGCGGAGATGATGTGTTGCTTATGACTATCCCACCATTCGTATATACCTTTCCAACACATATCGGAATCCGAAACAATGACATAAGTTGTGCCCCTTCAGTTGATGATATTGACACCACAAGTTTTGATCTTTTTCCACAACCCGCTTCTGTTTCTTGGGTACACAAGGCACGATCATCTTGTGTTGTATCATTATGTCAAAGAGGACGGGGAACATGTGAGGAGACAGTTCAGTCATAGGGGCACAGTCGGTTGGCTCTTCTTAGACTTTGATCATATGTGAAGCTTCCGGAGTTTCGAAATCCTTCTTGACACTGTCCAAGTTGATTTGGCCTTTTAGAATCAAGGCTTTGATGTGCTCGTTGAGCTGAACATAGTCTTGCACGGGGTAGCTTACCATTCGGTGATAGGCACAGTAGTTAGCGTGATTGACGAGTCCTGCTTGTTCTAGGTTTCTAATGACAGGAAGATCGACCATGCCTTGCTCAATTAGCATTTTCAGGAGAATCAACACCCATGTCTTGTTGAAGCTATAGGGCTGGTTTAGTCTTCGCTCAAACTGTTAGGTCCGATAGTAGCTTTGTGGCAGGGGTACCCTATTATTATTATGTGCTTGAGGTGGCTGCTGCTGGGGCTCCCCTTGACTGTTGGGTGGTAACCTCTGAGAGGTCTCTAATGTTTGGAGAGGAGCAACATTAGATGGGATTTTAGGATGCAGAGGTGTGGCAGTGACTACTGCGCTAACTGGGTTTCTTTGTTGGCTAACACGAGGGTTAGATTTGTTGCTAAAAGTATTACGAGTTTGACGACCCTCTGAGGTTTGAGCTTGACTTTCCCCGTGATGCCTTAACAGGCTTTCGATTTTTGTTGCCTTTGTGATCATGTCGGAGAAAGTGGTGGGATTAGAAGCTTCGACATGTAAGGAAATTTCTTTCTTCATGTTCCTTACGCACGTTTGTACAACATCACTCTCAGTCATAGGATTGGTCTGACACATGGTGAGGTCCCTCCATCTTTGGATATACTCGCCCACTAACATATTCATATCCTGAGTCATTGTGAGAAGTTCTATTGCTTGGACACTTAGTTCTGCTTCATAGAAGCGCTTGTAAAACAACAGCTCCATCTCTTCTCAGGAATGAACTGAGTTTGGGGGCAAGCGTGCGTACCTCTTGAAGGCGAGTCCAACCAAAGTTTCCACAAACTGTCGAAGTAGTCTGGAGTCTGAGGCCAATTCCTGGCATGCTGACGTGAAATGAGCCACATGCTGCTAAGGCCAGCCTGTGCCATCGAAGACTGACAACCTTCCTTTTTGGTATCCGATGGGAAAGGGGATTTAATAAATAAAATGTGGGTAAGGCTTTTTGTAATGGACACTTTCTTGTGTTTTTGAAGCATGTAAACCCTGGATGATTTTATTAATCATTCTTTGGAAGTCCCCTTGTGTGAAAATCGATGGCACAACTTGAGAGGCAACGATGGGTTGGTCATCGAAAAAGACAGGAGGGTTTAGAGGTATTGAGGTTCAGGCTATAGGAGGAGGTGGAAGTCTCTCCTCCTCTTTACATTGGGGTTCGAGAGGGGAATTTCCCTCTTGAAGACACTGCAAGTCAAGCATCATCTAGTCCCTTGAGCTTGTCCATGATGTTGTTTAACCTATTCTCGAAACGGGCCATTGAATTTTCAGGCTCATCCCCATCATGGCACCATTACCTCGACTTGTTCGCCCGGGTCAGGCAATTCAGTAGTGGGGGTGATTTTGGTCCTCTTTACACCTCGATTCAACAATCTGAGCAATAGGGGCTGATCTTGCTCAAACTGAGCTTGGAATTGTCTCGTAACCCGAGTGAGTAATGGCTCTGGACGGCCTTGGGGCCAGATTGCTGTTGAGCCTGATGCTTGAAGGCCTTGGGGACATTGCTCAACTTGAATGGGCTCAAGACAGCCTTGGGGCCATTTCTCTTTTGCCTACTTGTGATGGCCTTGGGGCTGCGGATCAGGTGAAGTGAATCCATCTTCCTGTCCCTCGATGACGCAACAATGAACAATGCCATCTGTCTCAAGCTCTTCCATGGCTTGCAATGGATATAACCAATTTTGTTTTAGTAGATCTTTTGAGATTGAAGACTCTACTTTTTGTTTTCGGAGCAGCGCTCTGATCCCCTTCGTCTATTTAACTTGTAAGCTCTGGTAGATCTTCTCCCAAAATCCGAACCAACTTCGCCTTTCCTCTCGACTAGCTCTCCCTACGGAGATGAGGGAAAAGTCGATCAAATCCTATAACGAATGACATCCTGGGGGAAGGGATCTCGTAGTTGACTTTGGAGGCTTAGGTTTATCTGAAGAAGGGGGGTGCTGACTGGTCGTCTTTGAGGGTAAACTCTTGCCCAGAGCCCTGTCCCGATGGTTAGCTCACATGTATGAAGAAGGGGGAGTAGACGGGATGGTGTTCGAAGGGAGCTTCTATGAGTACAACATAGCCAGCGGCTTCGGGGTAGTGAGGGGCATATTCGGCACTCCTTTCCCTTTTCCATTGATAGCATCACCGGACCTGCAGGTGTGTGCATGGCCCACAGTAGCGTTTGGGTGGTTTGTGATTCAACCCCCAGTGAAGTGAAAGGCTGAATATTTGAAATACTCGCCTTTTTTGTTGGAGTAGCCTTAGATCTTTCAGCATACATGTGCATTTTTTTGGAAGACTTTCGATCGCCTCGAAAGTCGTACGCTCGTTTGGTTTCAGCCTCTGGGCTGCCCTGAGCTGCGAGATCAACATGCGATGCATTGATGGCTTGAATACCACTCATGGTGAGTCCGGGTCCCAAGAGACCCAAAGCAAGTGAAGAGACTGGGGTAAGTTGTTGCCTGTCCTATTTCGTCATGGTGACGGTTAAACCATCAGCGGTGAAATACGTGAATGTGTACAGGGCGGCTTTGAGGGCGCTCGAACTGGCGTAGGAATTGCCAGAGTGCGGTGACACGCTAGTACTATCAAAGCCTTTGTGAAGCGAGGGTGGGTTACTTTTTGGTTACCCACTAAGACGACGGTCTTATCAGGACATACCGAGCAAAGAAGAGAAGTGGTGTCAGGACCACTTTTAGGCTTGCAACTAACATGATGTCTGCCAATAGCAAGGTGCGTATGAGAAGGGGTGGTTTCAGAGCTGCCCATGTAGCTGACATCAATGGATTTCTTTTTGATGCCAGAGGAGGGGGTAGAAGGGGTTTGAGCACCTTTTCCCCTAGTTCTCCTAGCCTGAACTAGGATGGTAGGACCAGCCAGGCCGCTTGAGGAGGACAGGGTAGAAGTAGGGTTAATTGTTCCGCTCTCTGTAGGTGAGGTCACAAATATGAGGATGATGAAGTCCCCAACTTGGACGAAAGAGGAGTAATGGAACCCCATTGCCATTTTAGAAAGAGAAAGCAACAAGATGTTTGCTTGAGAACAGCCCGAGCCACCTATAGGGTGGCATGTCCCTAGTGGAGTCGCTAGTTGGTTGGACCTGATTCTTTCTCGCATGGATGGTGGGATAAAATCCTCTCTCAAACAACTATGGATGGTCCATGCTCGATGGTGTGTGCACTCGTTCTCTCCTTTGGGCGGATAGGAAGCAACAATGAAAAAGATTTTACGACAGGGGTACGTTTAAGTGCCTACCTCGTCGTCTGGGGGTTTGGGGACACGTCTGAGTAGTTTGCCATCTTAGAACAATTATGAAGCCCTCCGGTTGTCTACCAACGCAGTTTGAACACGACCTCTCCTCAAGCTTTAATACGTCGCCATGTTCTCTTGTGCTGGAAACTGTAATGTCAATTTGATGATGCTCCTCTATTTCGGTTCACTCAAACGGTGGCTGATTGGCCAAAGAAAGAATGAGGGGAGAAATAGTGACAAGAATTCTCCTATCCTCGCAAACGTTATGCGCTCAGGCGATTAGATCTCTCGACTTTCGACTCAAGAAAACTCCACCCGAGTGAGTGAGGGAGAGAACGTATATGTTTTCATGGCTCAACATGATTGTACGGAGAGGAAGTTAAAGCGACTATCCGAGGGTTGGAACTCTTAGGATAACTCTGAAGGGTACTGATTTAAGCGTATGACGGATAGCGGGATGCTATACGGAGCTACAGGTTTGCTGCATTTATGCTCGAAGCACTTAAGGGGAGATCGGGACGAGAGACAGGACGGTGGGTTCCATGGCTCCAAGACCCACAACGCGACAAGAATGAGAGAAAGAAGGGGGAAGAGACAGGACCGCACGTTTGTCGTAGCTCTAGGTTGCTATGCGAGGCAAGCAACGCGTAGAGAGAGAGAGAGGAAGAAAGAGGAAAGAGAGTGGGCTTGAGGTGTGGCCTAACCTAAAACAGGGAGAGAGAGAACACGATCATGTGATCAGAATGGGTCAGGGGTAGTTTCTCTCTCTGAAATTTTTTTCTCTCCGCACCGCTGGATCTAAGAGTTAGAAGCAAATGACAAGTGAACACAAGCTTAATGCCTCGATTTCGTTAATGAATGATCCAGCCTTTTTACATTTGAGCCTAAGCTTGTTTATATAGAGAACCCACCAAACAAGTGTGGATGCTCAAAACTAAGCTCAATTATAAATTAAAGAAATTACAATAAAATCTTGAATTTAGAAATGACCAAATTGCTCTTAAAACCTTTTGCACTAATTACGAAACCATCCCTTTCTGAGGGGCCTTTCGCCATTACCAGAACTTGGGAGCTTTTTTCGATGTTTGTTGCGGTGGTTCAGATGATCCATTATCGTAGTCTTGATGCTTACTTGATTCTAAAGAGTTTGATGTCTTTTGATCGTCTTGAGATGGACTTTTCTCGAGGGGTATAAATCCGGTAAGGTTGTAAAATTTTGGTTGTCAATATAGTGCAATCCATGGTGCTCCGAGTCTTTATTTTGATTGCAAATTAAAGAGGAGACTGTCACAATTGGTTTGCACCAAATTTTGTTCGATTAGGTTATTGCTTGAAGTATTTCTGATTTCAGGAGATCGTCAGAAAAAGGGATTCCAGTGATCGGGAAATTTTGCCTTCTTCAACCTTGAAAGTTGCGTTATCCGACCTTAGATTGTGTGCAAAAGTTGTACCAGCTTGTAACCCTTCTTGATACGGTCTCATCGGACCTGACTTTGCGATGATCCGATGTACAAATCTTGAGTTATTGCTTCAAAAAGATCGAAATGTATTTTATTCAAAACTCTGATTTTCATGGTTTCAGGCTCATCTTCTCTCTAGAAAAGCTTGGGTTCTTGATCATGTCATGATGCGTGCTATATGTCAAAATGATTGGGTTGTCTAGACCTAGCTTGTGTCTCAATCTAAGCTTGTTCTGACTCTAAACGAGTGACATGTGGGTGTTTAAAGATCATCTCGAGATTTGAAAACACAGCCTCCATGATTTGAAACTAGTTTGGCGAGGCTGCACCGCAATAGTGTAAAACCTACACGGTATTTTGAGCCGAGAATGTTCCCGAAATATCCGATTGATCCCAAATTTGGTCCTTGAGGGTTTTTTGACATTCTGGATGCAAAGACATTGGTCTGGTATTGTTTTGAAGCCGTTAGTATGGGGCTATAGTTGTAAGGTATTTTTTTGGCACGATAGGAACTAGTCTTTGAGAACTGAATTTTATCCTGATCGGGTCAAAACTTATCTGAATGCGACGAAACTTTGTGAGTGTCCTTCGGGTATCCCAAACCACTATTTTCATGAACTTCAAAGCCGTTTAGTACATTTTCCAAGTTTGCCAAGTTTTAGGCTTATTTTGCAGTGTTCCTTGGGTTTGGCAGTGTCTTAGGTACCGGCAGAACCAGGTTGTTACTAGCTCTCTTTTTATTTGTATCAGTGATGTAAGTACGTCAAAAATGACGTATAACAATCAACTGTTACATTTGCCTTGTTTTCCCGCTTAAACTCGTTAAATCAGTGGTAGATAAATGGGTCTCATTGAATTATAACCCGGGCGAGAAACTGGCTACAAGACAACCCGCACATGTATTACCATCTATACTGACTCACGAAACGTCAAAACCAAAATCTCGTAGGAAATCTCAAAATATGGGTATTTTGAGAAAAGAGGAGGAGATTATGAAAAGGCTTTAAAAAAAGATGGAAAATGAAAAAAAGAGAAGAATACGGGGGTAAACTTTTAGTTAGGCCCCTAGGCTCAGAAACCAGAGTTAGTGTCGATTCAGAGTCAAATGTATATGCCAACTTCTGTGGTTATTCGGGGTCCACCAGATAAGCGATTGGTATTAGATGAATTTTAGGTCTTGGGGTATACAAGGATTGAGGATTGCGTGGACTTTGACTAACTAGAATTAAGGGTTCAGGGTTGGTAAGTAGTGCGGCAGAGTTTTTGGTCAGTTTGGAATTTTTGTCTCTCGGGGTGGGCGGGTAACCCTCTATTTGTAGCTAGGAGCCCCTTAAACGATGTAAAAAATTCGTCATTGAATCTAGGCCATCCATTTCCAATAAATTATTTAAGATCTTCAGCTGTCAATGATGATGTTGGGGCAAAATGATTACGATGCTACCCCTTCATTTACAACGATGGGATTTGAAAAAGGATGATGTGAACTAGCACGATCTATATAGTTTAAATTTTTTCCTTTATGATACCGGCTAGAATACTTACATATATTCGAGTATTAAAATTAAAACTCAAATAAATAAAAATAAAACAACAAATGTATTTTCACTTGCTGCCACTTTAAAAAGTCTCTTTATTACATAATCAAGATTACATCCATTGAGATTGGGAACAACAAACAAGAAAGAATAAAACAAAACAATGTGTGAAAAGATCACCTCTAACGAACTTTGCAAACCCCACACCAGGACTCCTCCACCGATGACGCACATGATCTGGGTCTTTCTTGAATTTCAGAAAATGGGAAGTAATGCAAAACCTTTTCTTAATATTTGAGAGCATGCACACACTAGATGGGGTGTCTCTTCTTCTCAAACTATGCGGGGCATGCCCCCTTCTACGTATCAAAGCCTTAGGAGTGTGCCCCTTTATTTTTCTCTTTAGAGACTATGAGAGAGAGAGAAGAGTAGAGAGAAAAGGTGGTACGGTCGTGTACGTTAGTAGAGAGAGAGAGAGAGAGAGAGAGAGAAAACTCAAGGCTTAGGTTAATGAGATGGCCCTCCTTTAAGATGCTATATAGAAGTGAGGCTAGGGTTAGGGTTTGGCCATCTTTATGAGTTTCGATTTAGACCATTGCTCAAATATGACCTATATGGTGAGAACTTAGCCATACAATCTATAGATTAGCCATCACGGTCTAATGGAATGTGTTAGAGCTTTATCCATCAACTTTCTTAACCTAATCCTATCAAATATGCAGTATAGAGAAAATAAATGACGTACTTCCATTTCTTTTCATACAATCTCTACTCATTCCCCTTTTGAAATCAATTAACCTATTTTGTCATAACCTTCATTTTTTCATTCAAATCAATTTGCATGGCTTAGTCATCAAGCCACTCAAAATAGAAAGAGGAGAAAAATGGGGCATCCTACTCCATCGAGACATAGTGGGCCCCACGACGCCCCCATCAAGGCAGGCTTAAAAAGGTGGGCCATAATGTATTATGGCCCCAGTAATGTAAAATAATTTATAAATAAAATAAAATGATTTTTAGAAATACTTAGATATTTTATTTCTTTCTCTAATTATTTAAATACTTAAAATTTTAGTTTAGCTTATTTGAAAAATTGTTTTTAATGGAATAAAATATCCAAATAATTCTAAAAATTTATTTTAATTTTTTAAAATAATTTCAATCAAAATTAATTATTTCTAAATTAGTTTGATGGGAATCACGTCCAATTTTATTAAGAAAAAATGCGAAATCATTGAGGCACTCCATCTCTATTAGTGACTATGTCCGACACTCACTTTCTTAAACTGACCCAGTAGTTCCCATGACCCACATTCCATCATAGGGATTCATGATTGGACTTCCAAAGTAAACGAGATAACACAATCCTAGTCTGTAGATTTTAGGTTCCCCCATAGGTACAAGACTAGATCACAGAGCCTTGTGCACATTCGTCGCAATTGATGTATGGGGTTATCTCTTGCACATATACATGCAACACCTTCGATGATGTGTACTTCCCAATACAACTATCATATGTACATGTTGTGTGACGATTGTGATGATGATTTAACTCTTATCCTTTCAGGCCTGCCAATCACACACAAGGGTCACAAAGTCTGTTGAGGGCATCTCTTCGACCTCATTAAGGAGTAACCCTGCAAACTCTTCTTGATTTTCTTATATGCCCAAGTATTATAGGGTTTTAGAACTCAACTCGTCCTAGCTCATTAAGCCTAGTTTGAGTCTTGGTATCAGTATTTCCAACTTCGGATCCTTTGGACCATACTCCCACTGGAGTTTATAATTCCACTATCATAAAATTAATTACATGCTCTTGTAAGGCCTTTAAATGGCACCAGATGACAGGTGCCATTAGTGGTAGTGTTGTTCAGGATTAATCTGGGTGTGGCTAGTTGTGACCCCAACATTGGCACCCCCAGTGTCATAATAATGATGGTTACTTTATGCCACATTACAACCATTTCGAAGTTTGATGTTTGCCAACAGTTTGAGCCAATGATAGTGTGGTTTTGCTGGTCCTAATAGCTAAAGTTACTACCCCATTCATTGGAGCAATCATGGTTACTTTCCGCTGCCTTCTGTGCATTCCAAGGTCTGATATTTCGCGGCAGTTTGAGCTAATGATAATGCGGCATTGCTAGTCCTAATGTTGCTACCCCCATCGTCAGGGCAATCATGGTTACTTTCTATTGCATTCTAAGCATTATGTGGTCTGACGTTTGACAGCAATTTGAGCCAATGAAAATCCGATGTTGTTGGTCCCCACACCAGTGTTACTACCCCCATCATCGGTGTAATTATAAACTTTTGCAGCCCTCGTTCCGAGGCTTGATGTTCTGCTTTCAAGCTCACAACTTGAGCCATCATTTTATGGATGTTGCTCCTCATGACTTTAAGCATTGGGACCCCCATCGTCTGTTTCTGTGTGGATGTGAGCACCCCCAGAGCCGTGTTGCTAACCCTAGATCTGATGATGCTAGTCATGGTGCTAGCTTCTGGAAGCTTAATTTGCAGCCTTATATTTCACGTCATTGTTCCTCCCAACTCTGGCGTGGCACCCCAAGAGCTAGTGTTGCCATGGAGGCTCGATTTGTAGGCTTTTAACTTGAGCCAATGATGCATAGAGGCATTGCTATTCCCAACTCTGGCATTGGGACATGCCCAAGGTGACGAGGCATGGGATGACACTTCTGGTAGCTACACTAAGCACCTTCGAACACAAACAAAGCTAATCAATGGTAGATTAGGGGCTCCATCAAATTGTGGCTCGAGAGAGACACTAGGCTAAGCACCTATCTCTCATGCACCACTGGAAGTTGTCGGCTTATGGAATGGCGAAATTGAAAATCCACAGAGAACAAGAAGTTTTGAAAATTTCAGAGCAACGAGGGGAAAATATTTGGCATATGCTTTTGAAAAAGAACTAAAACTAAGCTAAACTAATCATGCAAATCAAATGAAAGATAAAGAAAGAAACCAACTTACTTGGAAGCCAGGCCCATGGGCCCAACACCTGAAATCAGTGTCCCAGCTCATAAGCAAAGCTCATGCCTGACTTTCTCATGTTTGTTGGATATTTGAGAGTATGGGTCTAAGTCTTAGGGAGTTATCCTAGGGTGGACCTCTAAGGGTGTATGTAATGATGGTGTGGTAGCTTGAAAGGCATATGAATTGGTGTAGGGTTAGGTTAGGCCAACTAGGATCCTAAGATGGATTCATGGTCTGTGAGGACTTAAGAGCTAGGATTGGGATACCTATCGTTCCTAAGGGTCTTAGGGTTTGAGTCTACATTGCGACATAAGTTCATTTACGATATAAGTTCTACTGCCGACGGAAAAGTCTATGTCACCAGCATCGAAGGGTTTAGTGTAGACAACTATAGGTCCCACACTTCGACAATTTGAGCTGCCTGACCTATGGTGTCCATTGGAGCATTTTTGGGATGTTGGAGCAGCCATTTTTGTCATCTTATTGGGATAATGGTCCTAAAGGTGGCGTTTAAGAGGATTAAAGTAGGGTCAAAACTAGGGTTTAATGGGGGCTATGTTGCCATTAGGGTTTGACCTTGGACTAAGGGTTCTAGCACATATTTAAGCTAGATTAGGCAAGTTTTAGGTGGCTAAAGGCTTAATTAGGTAGGCTTAGTCCTATTTTAGATGGTTTTAGCCTAATTTGGAATGTTTAAGGATGGTTTAGGTCATTTTAAGATGGTTGTAAGTGAACTAGAGTTCAGTTTAGTTCAAACTAAGGCAATTTGTATTTAATTAATGGCCTAGGTGAATGGGAAATGGGTCACGGAGTATAGGAATAGTGGTCTTAGGGTGTATGTTCATAGCATGGTCCCTAGTCTAGTTTTATGCTAGAAAGTGGGATTTTGGCGATGTAATTTCCAGGATTTCAGGTTGGGATGGTCCTAAAGGTGATCTTAGTGGATTCCCTATGATTCCCAGGGTTTTTGGCTCCCTAATTCATTAGTGAGGAACAACGGCATAAATATAGTTGGAAAGTGATATTTTTAACATTCTAAAAATTTCAAATCACATTTAAAACAAAAGTAGAAGTGGATTGTTAGCAATGGGTTAGGAAAAGTGACATTTTTTAGGCACTCTACCTATGCTAAAATCCAAGATCTACAACTATCTTCTAAATGTTGTAGGGTATTTTTGATACTTTTTTTTTCTCCGTACGAATGAATAGGGATTTTTAATGGTTAAAATAAAGTTTAAATTTTTTTAAAGAAATATCAAAAAAATACAAGGGCCTAAATATAATTGAAAATAATATTTTTAACAATCTAAAAATTTCAAATCACATTTAAAACAGAAGTAGAGGTGGATTATTGCCAATGGGTTAGGAAAAGTGACATTTTTGAGGCACTCTACCTATGCTAAAATCATTGATTTACAACTATCTTCTCAATGCTGTAGGGTGTTTTTGACGCACTTCTTTCTCTGTACAAATGAAAGAGGAGGCGATTGCAACCCAGGTCCGTAGGTACCAAATATACCTATGGGCTATGTAAACCGCCTTGAAATAAGTTTAATTTTGAAGAGCTATCGAATGGTGTTACCCCAGCCCTAAAAGATATGTGAAAGTAGCATTTGATATCCCAAGGTTCATCCCAAAGTTTCACCTCAACCAGACAAAGGCAAGAGAGAACAAGATGAAGGTTAAGTTTGAAGTACTGTACTTTGATGTGCACGAACTATCTCATAACTAAAGCCCCATTAAGGTGATCTCGGATGGTCACCACATCACCGTATACAACTTCAAAAGGCCTTAAAACCCTTACCTACCAAATTTTCACTCAAATGGACCTTTCTTACATTTCTAAAAAGGGTAGGCCGTGTACTATTCATGTGCGACCAACAAAATCAGTTACTAAAAACGGTAAAAAATAGATGCACTCGCCTAGAAATGGGACAATATTGTGAGGCTTGTATCTCATTGACCTCGAAGTGGATCGAGCTCAAATTTTAGTATGTCGTTCCTCTCGCCGAGAGGAAGATTTTGGCATATGGTACACATGAAGCTGATCACCAAGCTAAGAGAAATCTTAGAGAGAAAGTTGCCTGAAAATTACATTATGCAGATTTTTGTGTGCGTAACCTCCCTTCACTCCGACGGAAATATCTTGAATCTTTGAGGTCCTATGGACCTAAAAATGGATGCAATTTTACGGTGACTTCAAGGGCTTCGATTTAAAGTAAAATTCACCCAAGATGAGATTGGGAAGGCATCTGTTCGAAGCTTGTACAAAAGCACAATTTCGAGTCGTCAAAAAACCATTTTCTAGCAACTTTCAAAAACCATAAAATGGTCAATCGGAGTCCCAATCGCATGGTTTTAAACAAAACAACCACAACGACTTCCTCTTCGATTGGCCAGAATATTGAAACTTCAACCAAACGAGAAAAAATTCATGACATCATGCAAATCATATATCAAAATGCTCCTTTCGGAACAATCTACATTTTCATGACGATAGATGGCCCTAAACACCTCTAATCCAAGGGGGATTCTTTAAAGCCTTGAGATGGACTAGACATGGTGATCCTCTCTCACGTTTCCTTTTTACATTGGTGGCTGATGATTTTAACTTAATGCTAAGGAATCTTGAGGTTAAGGATGTTTCAATGGCTATAAAATTTCTAAAAATTCTCTTGTATCTCTCACCTTTAATATGCAAATGACACAATCATTTTTTGTGATGCAAATACTGATAAAATTTTACACATTAGAATATTTTTGAGGTATTGTGAGATTGCAGTTGGTCTCAAAATAAATTTCGAAAAAACAAATTTGATAGGGGTTACCTGTCATGAGGAGTTGGTTTCTTCTTTGGCTTCTCTTCTGGGTTGTCGAGTTGAAAATTTCCCTATCACGTACATTGGAATGCTAATTTCTAGTTTGAGATTGCCTTGAATGATTTGGAAACCAACTAGAAAAAGGATTTAGGTAAAATTCGATTCATTGAAGACGAAATATCTATTAGTGGTGGGAGGATTACTTTAATTAAATCGTCTTTGGTAAAATTTCCTATATATCAAATATCAATTTTGCAAATATTGAGCTCGATTGTGAAGGAAGTTGAGTAGATGATGAGAAATTTCTTATGGGGATCCTATGATAATGTAAAATGTTTTTCATCTAGTCAATCAGAATAGAGTGTGTACAGTGAAGATAGAAGGGGGTCTTCACATTAGAAAACTACAGATTACAAACAAGGCATTGATTGCTAAATGGTGGTGGTGGTCGATGCAAAGTGAGATACTTTTGTGGGGGTAGGTGCTTGTAGATGAATACGACCTTAATAGTCATTTGATACTCATAGGTGGGAAAGCGAAATGGAGTAAGTCAGTATTATCTTCTGTGGAAGAGGATTATGTCTTATAGAGCTTTTGTTACAAGCCATAGTCTATGGTTGGTGGGGAAGGGAGACGATTTTCTTTTCAGATACTAGAAATGGTTAGAGATAGAGCCTTGAAACAGTGTTACCTTGAGGTTTTTGAAAAAGTAACAAACCCACTGGTGAGGAATAATGAAGTATGTAATCAAAATAGTCAGGGGTCTGGTGTGCAAAATAGAGTCTCTGATGGGGCGTTGCAGCAATTTGTAGCATTATTGAAGGAACTAGAAACTTGACATCTTTCACCAAATGTGGATGATGAGGTGGTTTAAGAGGTGACAAGAGCATACGTTTTTCGATTAAACCTACTTATTAGATCCTTTATCATGATAAGTTGATATGGGAGCAACCTACTCTGCTGAAGGTGTTGGAAGTGGTTCATTTACATAAGGTTCAGGCTTTCCTTTGGATTTTGCTTTAAGGCAAAACTCTAATACTTGATAATCTGAAAAAGAGAGAAATCGTTGTGGTGAAGGGATGCTTATTTTGTAAAAATAATGAAGAAATAGGTGATCACCTGTTTTTGCATTTGTGAAAGTGAGACCATAATTCCTCCCTTGGATGGATGTCTGAAATTGAACTTTGACGGAAATTCAACGCAAAATCTGGGACCAGCTGGGATTGGTGGATTAGTGAGGAATGCTGAGGGATTTATGATTTTTTGTTATTGGGGTCTTTGTGGAAATGTGACAGCAAATGACGTTGAGATTATAGCTCTTCTACAAGGACTGAAATTCCTTAAGGAGAGGCATGTTAGTGGTTATTTGTAGTAGAAGGTGATTTACTTAATGCTATAAATTGTTGCAATTCTGCATCCACTCCACCTTGGACTTTAAGATCAATATGGAGGCAGATCATGGAAATATTTATTGAGCTGGGGATATCTTTTACACATGATTATAGGAAGGCTAATGAGTTTGTGGATGGATTAACTAAGCATGGTATTTGTGAACAATAGCTTGTTGCCTTTGATGCCTTAAATCTCTAATGTATTTCATTAGTTATTATCCATAATATTAATTAATATTCGTTAGAAAAGAAAAAACATAGAATGAATTTGTTTATAATTAGGCTCATCAACGATCTCAGCACCTCTGATACGATGACATTTTTCCCTTGGAAGTTTAAGATGATGAGCGTGTATCGTACTCATCTCTTTAAAGTTTTTAAATTATTATTGTTTTATTACTTATGTATTTACTTGTATTTGTAGGCACAAAATTGACTGCAGTGGAAGCTAACTGTGATAATCATCAACATTGCGTGTTTTCTTTTAATCTTAAACCATGGCTCGATCCTAAGAATGGACGATCTTGCTCCCCACCTTAGTTCATGATGATCAAATATTAACTTGTCTTAAAACCTGACAACTTTTTGTATGCACGATCCATATACCTTTTCAGTTCCTCTAGAGCTTGGTGCATGAAAATTTATAATGATACAGGCATCCACCATTTTGTTACTGGGTTGGACCTTTAAGTTCATTATTGATTGCAATTGTACAATATCCACATTGTCCTGTTAATTAGGCTTTGGCACGTTTTATTTTGTTCTTTTGATCTCTTGATTGTTACAAAAATCACCTAGACACAAAAGGATTTCGTACGTGCTTGTATGACTATAAGACTTTCTTTGAAGGAGTTTACAAATGCTTTGAGGCCATCTATGAGCCCTCCCATATGAACATCAAGGGCATCAAATCCACATTGGTGTAGAAGACACCGAACCTTTAGTGAGAATCGAGTTAAAGACTTCATCATACGGCTCGTTGATACTTCCACTAAGGCCCTAGCCCATTCTCGAAAAGTGGTAAAGTAGTGGGAATTTAGGCACCTACCCTTTGATGAGAATGGTGTCAGAGGCCTCACCATGGGGCTCAGCAATACTACCACTCTGCTTATGCATCTATACAATTCACATATTTTAAATGGCAATTAATGCGTGTATGCAAACTGCTCGATCAGGAATCATTCTTAGCGTTTGTGAACATGAGGCTTTGTGCCTTGGTGATAATGCAAGGAAAGAACTTGATTTTGTGGCGTGGTGCCTATGGTTCCTTTTGCGCGCGCTCAAATCTCTCTAGGTCACTTCGAAAGTAAATTTTTTTGGCGGTATTTGTGCCGTATCTTCCAGGCTTTGAAGAGGCTTGTGATCTTGGCTTTGTGCATATAGGCTCCTTACTCAGTTGCCTTCTCTTGGTGGCACCGGCACAAGCACAGTTCCTATCATGAAGAAGCCGCTACGCATCGTCATGGCTCCTCCTATATATATATATATATATATTTATTCATTTCGGGTTTAGGCTGATAGGATGAAGGGTGAGCTCTTCCCCCATTGAAGTCGCCTAAGAACTGATTCGCCCAAAATGTGTCTCTTTGAAACGATGTCGCAAAGAAAGAGGAAAGAGAAAGAAAGTAACCCGAGAGAAACCAGTGAGAGGCAACAACATGGGGAAAACTTGAAATTCGATTGAAATATAAGTTTGGATTAAGGAAGAGCTCTAAACGCTACAAATATGCCTAAATTCATTTACATATAAGTTTGGTTAAGCAAACAAGGAATACCCTTATCTGTCAGCCCGACTTACACAGGAAGCGTACTCAAAATAACACAGCTCAGCCGTTTAGGGCCTCATTCTAAAGATGTACGGTGAGCAAGTTTTCGTCGTGGTTACGCTGAGAACAATGCTTTGTGCTACTTCCTTTTACAACTTTGCTTTGTGCTTAATTACAATTATATGAGGACTTGATTAAGGGTCCTCTTTTCGTCAATCAAAGTTCTTTTATGGACTCCAGGGTCCTCTTTTCTTCAATCAAATTTTTTTTTTTTATAGATTCCAGATAGAGAAATTAGTTATGATTTGAAATAAACATCTCTTTTCTTCGTTCTCTTGGTGAACAACATTTGAGCACCCCATCTGTTTGTTAGAATTTCAAATTCAAATCCATGCTTTTTCATCCTTATTCTCTTGATGACAAAAATCCTCTCTGTGATGCCATTTACTCGTTTATCTACTTATCATTTCCAACTAATTTAACCACTTATAGTTAATAAGCATTCAAAGGCAAAACTTCCCATTTTATGAGAGCTTTCCCGGTCAGTACTCCCTTAAACTCAATCCATTCATCTTATTTCCTCGGATGCTAAATTCCGGCTTTTTGTCAATGGCAAAATTCCTCAAAAGTCTCACAAAACAGACCCAAACAGCTCTATTCAACCCTAATCATCTGGCAGGGTGGGGTGTTTGAGCATTTCTAAAGTCAAAATTGCATATTCACGCACGAGCTTCAAAAACCGCCCAACAACCGGTTTCATGAATCAAGGAAAATATCTCCCCAAACACTCCTTTTTTCTTCCAAACATTCACGCAATAAGTTCATATCCTGTTTTCAATTTTAAAGAACCAAAATTTTGGACAATATCAATACCAAGGTTTGTGATTCCAACTCTAAGGGTGGGTTTGATATCAGGCAGTCAGGGAGGAAGAAGGAAATTCTCACTATTGTACAAGTTTGATGCACGAAACTTAAACAATAAAGAAATTCCACCTAGAACTCCCCTATTTCTTTGTGCTTAAAGAAAAAAAAGTTCCATCTAAAATGATGGAATTTAAAATAGGAATTTGGTTCCTCGAACCCTATTTTGTCTCTCTCTTTATATTTATATTTATATTTATATTGATAATTTATATTTGTATTATTATATTAATATATATATAAATACATATAAAATACACTATATTAAATATTATGGTATGTTTATATTTGTATTATTATATTAATATTTATATAAAAAAATAAATATAAAATACACTATATTAAATATTATAGTATGTTATAAAGATCATATATTTATATTTAAATTATTACCATATATATATATATGTTTTATACTATTATATATAATATATACTTATTTAATATAATATAATATATTACATAATATAAAATATTCACAATACAATATATACTATAAATTATTTTATATCTAATATAAAAATAATATTTAAATAATATATAATATTTTAATAACTTTTAAATAATATTTAAATAAACATGGCTTTATATTTCAACATGTTGTCAAACATAGGTACTTAAAACTTCTTTAACATGCCAGCAAGTTATCAAACATATACACGAAGAACTTCCAAT
>NW_006498549.1:3632744-3670942 GCF_000471905.2 Amborella trichopoda | reverse complement strand
GGTGAAGAACTATTTCTAAGTGGGGGCTTTTGGGATGCTAGTTATGAGGATTTTAATGCATCCATTGCCACTTCTAATTGTGAGTAGGACAAAAATAATATGTGAGTAGGATAAAAATAAGGGTGCGGTTTACATAAAGTCAAACTACTTGACTAACAAACCATGAGTTCTAGGCAAATTTGATCACCATCAAATGGTGGCCCAGATGGGTAGTACATTGAACATGAAGTTTACTCTAGCCAAGATCAACCTTATCCAATTCGACAAAAAGCCAAAATGTCCTACACATTTAATATTTGTAGGGGCATTTTATCGGTTTATATAAAAATGTACTAACTATCATTTTTATTTAATAGAAAAATTTATATAAAAAAGTCAATGAGCCTGAGCTACTAGTCTAAGTTTCCATTTTAATTGACACATTAAAAAACCCCTAATTATTTCTAAAATGGGTAGGGGCTTGTATTCCCCATTGATCTACTAAAAAAAAATGTATAAAATAACATAATAACAAAATAGGCCAGCCCGGACCATAGTATTCGGTTCTGTTGGATGAGAGCCTCCCGTCATGTACAATCAAGCCACATTTCTTCTAAGGATGTGGTTTGTATAAGGTTGCAACATTCAACAATCAAATTAAGGTGTACCTCTAAATTTTGTCATAAATATAATTTTGTTATAAAAAATTCTTAAGATATTTTGAGAATCTATTTTCATCTCTAATTATAAAACTCCAAAAATGATTCAAACCACGTAGATTTATAAACAATTGAAAATCTTGAAAATGGACTGTCTAGATAATATGTTGCAAGATACACTGTTTTTAAGACTCAAAATCATTTTTTCTTTTAGTATTCATACATCTCAATGTCAAGATGATCAATTAGAGGGTTTCCAACATCAAAACATCATTTTATAATGGATTTTTGAGATGCACCTTAAGTCTACATTTTAAGATTGCAGCCTTATATAAGCATTTTCCTTCTTCTAATGGCATAGATTTCTTCTAATGATTTGGCTTTTTTCTTCTTTTTTTTATCTTCTAATGGATTGGCTCCACTTAGGCCTTTCCTAATGAAGTAGCCTATTGGGTTAAATATGAACTCTTTAAGCACTCCAGCCACATTTCTTAATCAAGTTCTACAATATTGACTTGTTCATCTTTTGCTGAGACAATTGAATGTCTTGAGTTTCAAATTCTAAAGGTACATTTCATACAACCACCTCTTACGAGAAAGTTTGCCTTGAGGTCCAAGGGTTTGGATTCTTTTTCATGATTTCGTTGTTGGGAGCGAGTAGGATTGTTGGTTGTGTTTGAGTCGACCTTTAAAAAAACGGACCGATGACTCGGATAAGTCACCTCGAAAACCTGGTCAGATCGGTGGATCGGTAATCCAAATTGAAGAATTAGCCGGATGGACCAGTTTTGGCCTAAATTTTTTATTAAAAAAATTAAAAATCCCTAAACAAAGTTTTTTTTGGTTTTCAATAAAAATTAGGAGTGGTACATATCTATTTTCATTATTTTACAAAAATACAAAAAAAAAAAGGGACGTCATTTCTTGTCTTAGTGTCTATAGATATTACTTTTGATACAAAAATACAAAAAAAAGAGACGTCATTTCTTGTCTTAGTGTCTATAGATCTTATATAATTTTGATACAATACTTTTCCAACTACTATTATTTTTATAATTTGGCTCGATACAATTAAGTATTCCACATTATCAAAATGTCTTAAATTATTACAGATTCCTTAGATAATTTAGAAAGTTTTAACAATTTTTGAGAAAGTGCCTTTATGAAATAAAACTTTAAAAATACATTCTAAACACCTGTTTGTTTTATTAAAAAAATAAATTCTAAAAGACATTATTCGTTTTGTAAAATAATTGAACCCTCCCCTCAAAAATAACAACACATATGAACTATTGTAAGGGCAACCATTGCAGTAATTGTTCTCTACCAAATAATTTAGAAAGAGAGTAAATATTCTCTATCTAACAATTTAGAGAGAGTATGAGAACAAATGCCAGATTTAGCAAGTGATAGAGAGCAAGCACCAATCTACACCTTAAATGTCTTAGCTATAAAGAGAGAGACTCAACTAATGCTAACCTTGCTTTTTTAACTCTTACAAAATTGAGTTCCAAACTTGACTTTGCAATACATGGGTCATTTTTCAAAGTAGGAGGTGCAAAGCTAACTTCTAATCTATGGGTAGGGGCTGTGTTCCCCACTGAATGGAATAAATACAACCATCAAACTTTGGATGTGTCACAAAGTTGGAGAAAATTTCTTTTGAAGTTTGAGTTTGGTCAATGGAATAAATACAACCATCTAATTTTACATCCAATGGTGATTTTACATGCCCATATAACCTCTCTTAATGCAAAAACATGAAGAGGAAATGCATCTAGAATTATAGTTCTCACCCTTTTATCCTCTCTACTCCCTTTGTAGTTTAAAGGAATGCAAGCTTAGTTCATTGTAGATAAAAGGTGGGGGTCCCTTATAAACCGCTGTGGGTACATTAAAAGAAAAAGATAATATTTGTTACAATTCTTCTGCATACATGTTTTACTATTGTTTCCCAAGATTGCTTTAATCAAATGTTTGTGCCTTTGATGTTCATTAACTACCAAATCCTCTATTGGACCTCCTTTCAATCCTCTAGGATGCTGGATTTGAAAGACCCATATTGACAATGTACTTGCGCTTACAAAGTCTCATTTATCTCCTGAGCTCTAAGTTTACCTCTACTTCATATTTTCATCATGGGCACTCACTGTGTCATACCCTATAAGATTTATGTAAATTAGGTAGGGCTGGAGTTCATAATACATGGAAACAATTGTACATAACTCTTTGTAAATTATATTTATATATATAAATACCCTTTAGGTTCATATGGTAAATGTGGATATAAAATTCAAAGTTGAATGATTGTAGTAGTCCATGACACAAAAAGACCATTGGAGGGAAGAAGGATAAACCACTCGCAGTGAAGAAAACCGGATGGTAATGGAACTTACCATACTTTCACAAACGAGTTTTTATTAATCTACATCCATTTGCTTGTGCAATGTGGAACTCACCATGTTTTCGCAAAAAGTTCTTTGTCACCTATTGGTTTCAATAGGTGATAAGATGAGAAAAAATAGATTTAGGTTGGTTGGTTGGTTTGGACAACATAAACCCAGTACAACACCTGTCAGGAACTGCGAGTTGGTTCAAGTGGAAGGCTAAAAAAAGGTAAGGGATAGGCTCAAAAGAACACGTTGGAAGTAGTGAAAAAATATATGACGTCTTATTATGGAGTGTGTGGCCTTTGATAGATCAGAATGACAGACCAAAATTCAAGTAGCCGATCCCAAATAGTTGAAAAAATGCATTAATGATAATGATGATCCATATAGTCATGCACCTTTGTAAACAGTGAGGCCCTAAGTATGAAATATGAAATATTTAGGTCACCAAGGAACACAAATTTCCTTCTTTTTAATTCTCTTGAAAATTTCACATGAAACCATTATTCGCTTCCTATAGAGGTAACTCAATCCTAAATTTCAAGTTACGCAGCGTCGCCCTGAAGGTGAGAACCAGTAATAAGGTTGATTCAAACATGAACTAATTGACTTTGGCAAAGCTTAACACCATGATTGCATTTACTTTCAACTTTTATGCTAGTTTGCTTTCAACTTAGTTTTTATAAAGACAAAATTATACTACGGTCCAACTGGTCATAGAAAAGCAATTATTGTAATCTTTACAACTTTCTTTGCAATTTCTCCAGGAATTTCTTGGAAATCTCTAGGGTTTGGAGAGAGGGGGAACTCTCTAGAAAATCGATGTATCAGTTCCCCTAGTTTGGTAGCCTATCTGGAAAATTGTTGCAGTCAGTGTCCCCTATTTGATAACTAGGAAAACCGGAAATTGTCCCTTTTAACTGTCCATTTCATAATTCATCAATAGGATGTTAGATTATAACTTTTTGAATGAGATATTTTGGTTGTAACTCATCCATGCCTATCTAAATTTGAAGATGGTTTAGAATGTTCTTTCAATTAATCTCTCTCTCTTTCCCTCCCCCCGGCCCCCCTTGCCGGGCACCCCTTCCTCTCTTCCCCCATCAGTCTCATGGGTGTTTTATTTACTGAGTTTTTTTTATAATTCATGCTTCAAGAATGAGTATATAAATAATTTGTATCGAATGCCAACAAAGGAGATAATAGACAATTAAAGAGTCAATCGTAAACCTTTACTTGAAAATCGAATACAGAAATGCATCGTTAACGAGATCGATATCTCTGAGAGACAACTCACATCATGTGCTATAATGGTCTTCCTGAGGTATCGGGTGTCACACACACACACACAGAGCTCACCCAAGGGTCAACCTTTGGTTAGACCCTAGGGTTAAAAAGGGCTTCCTCATTATAAAAATGTTGTGGTAAATTTTGTTATAGCTCTCCTCCACTAAATGAGAGGAATCTACCATACCGTGAAAGTTGGGGAAAGTTACAGGATTTTATCCGCTTTTTTTAGTTATTAAACTGCCTTAAGGGTAATCATTTTCCAATGTATTGAAAGTAGGACTCATGAGAATATGACAAAGTTAAGTGGTAGATCCCATTCTCTCCATCACCTCTATCAATAATATTCTATCAAGCATAGTTAGCAAGTCTCCAGTTAAAACACCAAAATCTCGAGAACTCTCTAATATTTGAAATCCCTTAAAAATTTCAAGTTTTCTTAAAAGATTGTCAAGAAATCATAATTTCTTTGGAACAATATAAATGCATATTATGTCCTTATTTTTTGAAATCTTTTCAAATTTTCATTCTCTTTATTGATTTAAACCCATAACAACTGTATTTCCAAAAAAGATTGTAGAAATAGAGAAAGAGTAACTCAAACAATCTTCTATATTTCTAAAGTAAGAACATCATTGCTAGTGATTTAGTTACAGCTAAATATTTAGTTGCTTCGTACAAGCCTTTTATTACTTTCCCTATAAGTATAATTTCATCTTTTTGAATTTTTTTCAAATTTATTGGTGTGCATAACAACAATTTGTAAGAACCATTGCTCCACATTTTCCAATTTTTGGATTTTGTTAACAACAATCTTATAGGGATTTTTTTTTAATATCGATCTTAAGCCTTGAATTATTATGTTATTTGTTAATGTAATTATTATGTTTAGTATTATTGTTGGTTTTTTGTGTACCTTTAATAAAGTCATCGTATGTTTTTATTGTAAAAATAAGGAAGCATACCATGTTTTTGCGTTCGTTTAAAATTTAGAGAAATGATTTCTCAATTTGACCCTAAATACTACCATGTCATGACAAAGAGTTAATGTTTAATGACTTGTATCCTCAAATAATTACAAATGGTAATTTTCATGGGATTATATACAGCATGATCATTTATTTTTTATACAATGAAGTTATAATCGTTTTTAGCCATTGGATGTGACATCTGTTAGAGAATTGTGTTTCCAAATATTTAAAAAATAAGGTCCCAAAAATTTTAAATTATTTATTTTATTTTTACCCTACTTAAAATATATTTTAAAATAAGCTAGTGCTTTGTGTAGAGAATAAGAAAGACCCATGTGAAGTGAAGGACAAGCGGCCAGGCAACACTTGTCATTTCTCTACACGTGTCTCTTTATTTTTCTATTTTGTAGCTATATTTATGGAAATGGGTTTTGGGAGGTTGGAGCACCAAGCACGAGCTCTTTTCTCTCCCTAAAACTTCTTTATCTCTTATGTTTCCTTGTGAGCTGGTGCAAGGGATGTGCCTCTCATCTTTGTGAGATCCCTTCAGTATCACATGATCAATTCTAGTACCGCATTGCATCTTGAAGAAGCTTTCTCTCTCTAGATTATTTGCTAAAAACTATTTTGCAGGAAATTTGTGTTATATATTACTGGAAGACTCATTTTCAGCCACATTCTCTATCTAGAAAGGTTATCAAACTGTACCTACAAATTCCTATGAATTTGGTGAGTTTGTTCTAACTTTCTTCTGCATATTTGGCATCTAGAAATACTACAAGAAGGTTGAGAAATATTGTATAAGCAACTGAAAAGGTATTGAGCATTATCTTATATTATTGGAACAGCTTATGATGGTTTTTGATGGGTGCATGCTTACTGTAAATTCTATTGGGATTGCTTAGAAGAGTTTATCAATAGTTGCAATTGATATTTGGTTGAGATTCTTTAATAGATTACAAAGTTAGTGATATTTGTACATCCTCTTGAGTTCCAAAGAATTTACAGCAACTTTTTGTAGGTATTTTGATAAGAATTGCATACCATATGTTTGTGGATATTTCTGATTGAGTTCGAAACCTAACTTGCATGTTGGTATAGCTCTATTTATTTATGAAAATCTTAAAGAGCCACATTATTTAGTATCAGAGCATAGGGGTTTTCAATTTGTATCGAAAATGACTAATTTAGAGTTGTATTGACTGATTCAGTGAAGATTGATAAGCTTGATGGCTATAATTTATCGTTTTGGAAAAGTAAAATATCTTATTTGCTACATACTATGGGTTTGTTGTGTGTAATTGAAGAAGAAATCATAACTGAACTTGATGATGACTGTACACTTAGAGAGAGACAAAGATACTTGAAATGGAAAAATGATAATTTCACATGTGAGGGTGCCATTTTGAATTGCCTTAGTGATAGATTGCATAAGGTCTTTGAACGCTACACTAATGCTAAAGACGTATGGGAGGCTATTGAGAAAAAACATACTGAGGACAATTATATGGCAAAATATGAACTTTATGAAAGATATAACCAACATAAAATTGAGAGAACCAATCGGTGGTGGATTTTTTGATGACATGATTGTAATGACTAACCAACTTGCTGGTTATGGATAACCCATATCCGAGCATCATCAAATCATGAAGATAGTAGAAAATCTCCCTAGTTTATAGAAAGACATTAAGAAAAACTTGTGCCATAATGATACCATCCACACCCTTGATAATTTAAGAGGACATCTTAGGATGAAAGAGAATTATAGGGCTAAAGAGAAAAATAAAAAAACGCATCAGCAGGCTTATTTGGCTACTAAAAAAGGGCATCCAAGACCCAATCATAAGAAGAGAAATGAGAATAAAGAAAACAATGAGGAAACAAAGAAAGAAGTCAAGAAAAATGGAAAATTCTTTAAAAGGATAAGAAGATATTTTAATTGTAACAAACTTGGTCATATTACCAAATTTTGTAGAGCCCCACCAAAGAAGATGAAAAGAGGAGAACCCAATCACCCAAAGGATATTGCATTCGTAGTAGAAGAGTCTCTCTCGAGTTACGCCATCCAATGATTGGTGGATTGATTTGGCTGTAACAAGGCATATCACCACGAGCAAGGAACATGTGGTGGACTTCAAAGAGAAGAAGGTTGGTGATTGGAAGCTCTATAAGGGAAACTCCTCTTGGGTCCACATTCTTAGTGAGGCGACTGTGAAGCTTCCTCTTCCTAGTGGGGGTCCTCTTACCCTTAATGATGTCCTCTATGCCCCTGACATGAGGCGTAAATATCATTTCCTTGTCTAAGGTAGAGAAAAATGGGGTCCAAGTGAATGTAAAAGGGGGGAATACGACTTTCTTAAGGATGATGTAGAAGTGGCTAAGGTCTCTCTTTGTGGCAGTTTGTATAAACTTGAAATTAATGAAATGAAATCATATTCCTCTTATATTGTTGATTCTTTTTTCCAAGAAAGCCTCAATGTATGGCATAGAAGATTATGACACATTGGCAATGAAAAATTGTCTAGAATGATGAAAGAAAAAAATTAATTCCTTATAAAGAAAAAGATAAATTTAAATGTGAGAACCGTTTAAAAAGAATGATGCATAGAAAATCATTCCCAAAGGGATTAAGGGTTGAAAATGTTCTACATATAGTCCATACTGATATTTGTGGAAAATTAAATACTAAAACCTTTAAAGGACATGAATATTTTAGCACTTTTATTGATGATTATTCATGATATACATATATATATTTGATTTCTCATAAAAGTGAAGCTTTAAGAAAATTTAAAGAGTATAAAATGGAAGTAGAAAATTAAGTAGATAAAATATCAAAATTTTGAGAAGTGATAGAGTAGGAGAATATACTTCACTTGAGTTTGAAAATTTTTGAAAGGAACATGGGATTATTAGACAATGCACACTCCCTTTTACACCCCAATAGAATGGTATGGCTAAAAGAAAAAATAGAACCTTATTAGAGATGGTTAATTGTATGATACAAGAAGCTAATATATCTTACCAATTTTGGGGAGAAGCTTTGTTAGCCTCAACTTATATATTAAATAGAGTTCTCAACAGATCTACAAGTAGAACCTCTTTTGAATTATGGTTTAATAGAAAACCTAATTTAGATCATATTAGAGTTTGGGGTTGTGTAACTCATGTCCTTATCCCAAATAGAGAAAAACTAAGACCTAAAACAATTAAATGCACTTTTGTTGGGTATTTTAGTCGCTCTAAGGGTTATAGATTCTATGATTATGAGACGAAGACTATCATAGAAAGTAGAGATGCTCATTTTTGTGAGGATGAAGAAATGCCAAAGGGAAAACATCCTAAAATTATAGAATAAGAAAAAAAAGAAATTTGGCAACCAAGTGATTCCTGTGAGAACCCTTGTAGTGTTAACCATATTCGTATTATGGTAGAGCCTAGGAAACATACTAGGGAAACTAAAAGACCTAGTTATTTGGATGACTACTATGGGTATAATATAGAACCTGATGATGTATCCATAAGCTTTAAAGATGCCATAAGTTCATCCGAGGCATCCAATTGGATGGAGGCAATGCAAGATAAATATAATTCATTAATGAAGAATGAGACATGGACCTTAGTAGACCTACCAGAAGGCCATAGTCATTAGTTGTAAATGGATCTATACTAAGAAACTGAATCAAGATGGAAAAGTTGATAGGTATGAACCTAGACTGGTCGCTAGGGGTGGATTATAAAAAAACTTTCTCCCATGTTGCTAGAAAGTCCTCCATTAGGATTAACTTTGACATACATCAAATGGATGCAAAGATATCATTCCTCAATAGTGAATTAAAGGAAGATATTTTTATGAGACAACTCAAGGGATTCGAGTCTAAAGAACATGAAGGCAAAGTGTGCAAGTTAAAGAAATCTCTTTATGGATTTAAACAGTCTTCAAGACAATGGTATTTAAAGTTCAACGATTCAATAAAGAACTATGGCTTTGTTAATACCAGTACTGACTATTGTATATACATTCGAAGCAATGGGGGTAGTCATCTCATTTTAATGCTATATGTAGATGATATTATCATTACAAGTAATGATCCTAAGGTTATTAAAGATACCAAAGAGTGGTTATCTTCATAATTTCAGATGAAAGACTTAAAAGAACTAGAGCAGGTTATTGGTATGAAAATCACAAGAGATAAGAAGAGAAGGTTACTCTACCTAAGCCAAGAATTATACACTATAAAGATACTGAAAGAGTTTAGAATGGATGAATCTATATGAGAAAGGGTGTAAACTGTCCAAGGACCTATGTCCTAAGACTTATAAGGAAAAAGATATTATGGAAAAGATCCCTTATGCACAAGCAGTAGGATCATTAAACTAGCATATACAGTGGGGGTTGCTAGCCGTTATATGAGTAACCCAAGCATGGAACATTGGAAACTTGTAAAGAGAATATTTAGATATCTAAAAAAAACCACCAGTTATAGCCTATACTATGGAAATGGTAAATTAGAATTGCAAGGCTACAGTGATGCTAACTGGGCTGGCAGAGAGGATGAATTATGATCTACAACTGGATGGATTTTCACTTATGGAGGAGCATGTATTATCATGAGGCAGCCATATACAAAAGAGTATGTCACAATCAAGAATGGAGGTAGAGTATGTAGCCTTATATGAGGTGGCCAATGAAGCAATATATTTAAAAAATTTGCTCAATGAGATACCATTGACTACGTTTGAGAGAACTCCAACAGTTATTCATTGTGACAATCAAGCTGCCATAGCCATTTCAAAATATCCTATGTAAAACAGTATAGTAAAACACAATGATGGAAAGTATCATTCAGTGAGAGAGTTTGTGGGACGAAAGGATATAGAAGTAATGTATATCCACATAGATTTTATGATAGCTGAAACATTGATTAAATGTGTCAGCATAAACACATATGAAAGGTGTGTAAGGGGTATAGGATTGAGATCCATGGGTTTCTTGTGATATGCCTGTGATGAGCCTTAGTGGTGCAACTATTGAGCATGTGGAATGTTATGTGCTTACCTTTTGCATGTGTGGCATATTAGAGCGATGACGCCTGTGTGGCATGTGTAAGCACCCGTTGAGGGTGGTTAGGTTATGTCTTCGGACATTTAATAGTTCGTATGTGGCCAAATCCCTCGGAGGGGTAAGTGTCACGAACCACCGCCAGCTAGCAGTCTTTTGACTTTGTTTTCCACATTACGAGATTAGACTGGACAGTTATACTTAGCATGACTTATTGAGCATGACCTTCAGCTAGTAGTCTTTTAACTCCGTGTTACCGCACTATGATGGCTAGTTTGGATATCTGGATAGTTGATGTGATGACCCAGATTTTTCCTGGCCAGTTAGAGTGCATGGTAGGATAAGGAGGAAGGAAGGATAGAAGAGAGCGTGGTGATAGAGCACTCGACAGTAAAGAGTGCATCACCGAGAGTGTTGTATTCTTCTGCCAGCTGTGTAGTGTTCTTCCTCCAGCTGTGAAATAGAGGGAGTAACACCGCGCGCATCAAAAGAAGAAGAAGAAAGAGCACGCGACGATGTGCGTGCAGTGATAGGAGAGAGAAGAAGTACCGCGTGTGAAGTGAGCTTCGCTGGCTATGTCGTTGCCGCCTGTGCTTCCGCCGGCTCTATAGAGAGAGAACGGCAGCACCATATGTGAAATAGGAAATTCAATGCTGTGAGTGTCTGCAAGAAATAAATTTCACACACGGTAGTGAGATGGAGCAATTAGAGTTGCGCCGGCTGTGTTTCGCTATGTGTACAGCACCGACTGTGTTTCGTCGTGTGTGCAACATTCATGAGTTGTAGGTAACACTTGTTAAATGCATGCTGATTTGAGAGCCACTTATCCAGATTTTTGAGCCTCTTGGTGACACTTGGTCAGCCACCTCAAATACAAGAGTACTTAAGCCTCTTCTCTCACCCACGCCACTCATTCTTACTTCATCTCGCTCTCTCTCTAAGACATAAGGTTTGAAGAAGTGATTATTGGAGGGCAGCCATTGTTGGGCGGGTGACTGCTGTGAGAAGAGGATGGGAGAAGGTACCATTGTTGTTCATGTAAGTGGATCCATCACCATTGCATTGTTGTCATAAGTATGCATAGGAATTTATGCATGCAAAATGAGAAATGAAAGATTATGTGATGTAGAAAATCCTTATGTTCACTTGGAAGGCAAGTTGAAAATCCTTATGTTCACTGAAAATTGGGGCTTTTGTTCTATGATAATGGTGGATATTGAGAATGAATATATGATTCTTAGATTATATAAGAAATTCATGTTATGTGTATACATTGTGAGAGAATAGTTGTTATCATGTTCTTCACCATGGAATGAAGGTCATGAAATGTGTTCTTGAGACATGTTATATGGCACTATAAAGTTCTAAAAAATATGTGTGTTCTTGAAAGAGGAACAATGAAATAGGGTCTGATTGACCTCAAATCACCACCATTGGAAAGATGTACGAGTATAGTAAAATGTTCATTTTTTCCCACTATTGAAATTCTTTATGAAAATGAAGTAATGTTTCAAAATGAGAGGGTATATCACTGTTGACTGTTTTCCTGGATTTTTCACTGATGCAACTGTGGTCACTGATTTTCACTAACCAAATGAAGTCTATTTTTGGTCAAACCACAACTATTTGAAAGATCTTTGAATCGGACAAAATTTTCATGAGAAACTATTTTGAAATTCTTCTTAGATTGAAAGTTATACTTTGTTTTACAAAGGTATATCACTGTGGGCAGTGTTGATAAAGTTTAAAACTATCACCTTGTTTGGCATGAATCTTTGAATCATCAAATGGAATCCAGATGCTTTCAAATTAGCTTTGTTAGAAATGTATACGTCTTGACTTAAACTTTGATGAACCATCATAAGTTGCTTCACGGTTTGAGAGTTATAGTGATATGAAGAAGGGTATGTCACTGTCCCCTGTGCACCGCAGGGTGTATCTAGTAAACCCTCAGCTCTTTGAACCTTTGAGAGGTCAAACGAGGTCCAATTGTCTTCAAACCACCCCCCATTTGAAGGATAGGTGTGTTTAGTACAAAACTGGTCTTGAAATCATCTTCAAAATCTAAATGGTCCAAAGGTTACGACCCAAATGGTAAATGCACGTCATTGTCCTTGATGGCAGGAAATTGAGTGTAAGGTTAACTGAAATAATGTTACTATTACTATGGTACTGTCATTGTGATACTGTTAAAATGTGATGTGCCACTACCAAAATGTGATATTGCTACTATCATGATGAGATACTGATATCGTTATAATGTGATACTATGTTGCTTGTGTGATATGTGCATGGGTACCTACTATGTGAATGATGGTACCGTGCTGCTTATGTGATATGTGATTTCTAAGACTTTTGATATAAGGCACCGTGCAACAGGTCATCTGTTGGTAGTGTAAACTGTTCTGTTATGATATATGTGTATGGTAGCATGCTGCTTATGGGATATGTGAATGGGCACCTACTGTGTGAATGATGGTGCTAGCAGCTAAGATCTTTCCCTAACTCCCCATGATAAAATGGGAGTCAGGATGTGAATGTGAATATTTGGGAGGGTAACACCCCTCAGATTAATATGGGTACTACGGATTGGGTCACCCAATGATCATGTCTTGCGAGGCCACTGCCTATCGAAAACCCTACGCGCGTTGGGATGTGTGTGTGTGTGTGAGGGCATTACGAAGTGAGGCATCTACTTGTCATTGTCCTCCTTCCTGAATGAAGGTAGAGGTTTCAAGCGGCAGGATTGGCTTAACCTAAGCAATGAAACTTCTACTTCGAGAGTAGGCTTTTCTAGTTCTGTAACTGTGTTATGTTGTCCCTACTATATTGTCGATAATGAAGTGATTTATGACTCATGTGCTGTATATTAGACTGCTTCATCATAATAATGTTAGAATATTGGAAAGCATATTGGAGGACTCCACTTGGTACTTTGTGAATATATGTACACTGCATATTGTTATCACTGTTATACTAGTTGGAATGTAATGGTGTAGATCTTCTTACTGGGCTGTTAGCTCATTCCATCTCATTTACATAACTGTAGAGTGAAGGGTGTTGGCATCATTGCTAAAGGTGGGTGGCCGTTTGGGGGTTTGATGCTTAAAGTTGAGAAGTTTGAAAAGCCACCCTTCGAAGACTTTCATAATATGTTTTAGTGGTCTCAACAATATGATGTATATTTTTTTTTGTGTATTTTGGGCTAGTAGTACCTTGAAGGAGTTGTAAGAACTTTGGGATATTGAATGAATGAGATGGCTGTACTTTTGAATTAATATTTGTTTGTTGACTAGATTTATTCTAGTTTTCTCTTATGGTTTGCTCTTGATTCCATGTTTTTATGCGTTGAGTCACTCCCACATGAGTGACGTGGCGACCTCTGGTCGCGATTCCCACGCTCTATCGCCCTCCGACAGGGGTCAGGGGGTAGGGTCATGACAGTTATGGTATCAGAGTAGTCAGTATAAGATTCTTGGTCTAAAGCGTTTTAGGAGTGTCTGTAAGATAGTTTTTTGATAGGCTAGTAGCAGGATGCTTATGTTTTAGGTTGGAGATGCTGATGACTCGTACCAACAATGTGAGTTCAAGTAATGGGAACACCGAGGCCTTCAGTGATGTCGTCAAAACTTTGAGGGCCATGACACAAATGATGAGAGAAGCTATGCCGGTCCCTCCTCTGATATGAATGATAGACATTTGATATAAAGGTTTAGGAGGCTGGCACCTCCAAACTTGGTAGGGCATGGGGGAGTAGAAAAGGCTGAGAGATGGAGAAGGCAGATAGAAAAGATCTTTGAAGTTCTAAATTACACAAATGAGCAGAAAGTTAGGCTGGGTACTTTTATGCTCGAAGGAGAAGCTGAGCACTGGTGGAGCTCAGTAAAACAGTTGTGGGAATGGTCAAGAGTTGTGACTACTTGGGAGAATTTTCTATTTTCTAGAAGTCTTTTGTGAGAAATAATTCCCCCACTCTGTAAAGGAAAGGAAAGAGGTAGAATTCATATAGCTGCAATAGGGAAATATGTCCATTGAGCAATATGCAGCGAAGTTTGCTGAACTCTCCAGATATGTGCCCCATATTATTAATTCTGAGTCACGAAAGGCTAGTAAATTTGAGAGTGGCCTTCGGCCCAATATGAGGGGAAGGATTATCGCAACAAACCTCTAGACCTTCTTCCCGCTGGTGGACGTGGCCCTAAAGATAGAGAAAGATTGTGACGAATTTTGGGCAAGAAGAGATGGAAGGTTGAGTGTCGCCCAATCTAAGAGTTTTAAGAAGAAGGCACAACCACCTCTAAGGAGAGAGTTGAAGGGGAGAAACAATCAAGGTGGTGTCAGGATCATGGGGGTTGTTCCAAATGATGTAAGGGGCAACTGACGCCCAGTCTGCCCTCACTGTAGTTTGGGAATATGGTAGCTGAGTGTTTCAGGAAGACTAGGACTTGCTTTCGGGCCTGTCTAGTGAAAGACTGTCCCGTCAGGGGATCAGAGGATTGACTGAGGGCTCAAGGGCAAATGTTCGCCTTGATCGAGCAAGAGGCCAAAGTGTCTACCTCTGTGATTCAAGGTACGCTTTCTGTATGTTGAATTGAAGCAAGAATATTAATTGATCCTGGATCATCCCATTCATTTGTTGTACCACACTTTGCATGTCACTTGAATGTTAAGCCTATACAACTTGTTTGGACTCTGGTAGTATGTATGCCTAAGGGAAAATCAATAGAAACTGATATAATATATAAGCAGTGTGGGGTTGTGATTGAAGGACATTTGTCACCTATAGATTTGATTCTTTCAGATGTTATTTTAGGCATGTATTGGTTGTCTACCCACTATGCTACAGTGAACGTTTTTGATAAGATTGTAACTTTTAGATGCTCGGGTCAACCTAAACTATATTTTAAGGGCATTAAGGATGTTTTTCCTTTCCACATCATCTCAGCCCTTCAGGCCACTCGCCTGTTGGCCAAAAGATGTGTTGGATACTTAGCTTATGTAGTAGAAAACCAGGGTGTTCAGTCTAAATTAGAAGAGATACCAATGGTCAGAGAATATCCAAAGATCTTCCCTGAAGAGTTAACTTCTCTGCCCCCAGTTAGAGAGATTGAATTTGAAATAGAGCTGGGCCATGGTACTACTCCTATTTCTAAAGCCCCATATAGGATGGCCCTAGTTGACTTAAAAGAATTGAAGGAGCAATTACAGGAATTATTCAATAAGGGGTTCATCCGACCTGGTGTGTCACCATGGGGCGCACCGCTTTTATTTGTGAAGAAGAAAGATAGGTCTTTGAGGCTATGCATTGATTATAGACAATTGAATCAGATTACAGTGAAGAATAAATACCCGTTGCTCATAATTGATGACTTATTTGATCAACTACAAGGGGCCTAAGTATTTCTTAGATTGACCTCCGGTTCGGGTATCACCAATTGCGTGTTAAGGAAGAGGATATCTCCAAGTTTGCGTCCAGGACTCGTTATGGCCACTACGAGTTCTTAGTCATGCCTTTTTTGATTGACGAACGCCCCGGCTGTGTTTATAAATCTGATGAACATAGTCTTTAGGCCCTATTTGGATTGTAGTGGTCTTTATTGATGATATTTTGGTGTATTTTAGGAATCAGACAAATCATGAACAACATTTAAGAGTGGTCCTCCAAACTCTTAAGGACGGAGAATTTGTATGCTAAGCTCAATAAGAGTGAGTTTTGGCTCCCAAGCGTGGCGCTCCTCGGGCACATTATTTCCAAAGAATGGGTTACAGTTGATCCTTGTAAGATTGAGACTGTACTTAAGTGGGAAAGACCAATGAATGTATCTGAAGTTCGTAGTTTCCTAGGACTGGCAGGGTATTACAGACGTTTTGTAGAGGGGTTCTTGAAGATAGCAGTTCCCCTAACCCGCCTAACCCAAAAGGAAGTTAAGTTTGTATGGTCTGATAACTGCGAGAGAAGTTTTCAAGAACTGAAAAAGAGACTAACTACAGCCCCGGTACTGACCTTGCCTGAGGGGAATGAAGATTTTATGGTTTTTACTGATGCCTCTCACAAAGGGCTTGGGTGTGTACTGATGCAGAGGGGAAAGGTTATAGCCTATGCCTCCAGGCAGTTAAAGTAGTACGAGCAAAACTATCCCACTCATGATTTGGAATTGGCAGCTGTGGTTTTTGCCCTAAAAATTTGGAGACATTATCTATATGAAACTCAATTTAAAGTGTTCACCGACCATAAGACCCTCAAGTACTTGTTTTCTCAGAAAGAATTGAATATGAGACAAAGAAGATGGATGGACTTGCTTAATAATTATGATTGTACCATCGACTCCACCTGGGTAAAACCAATATTGTGGCAGATGCTTTAAGTAGGAAGCCTGTGAATGGCTCACATGATAGTCTGAGAGATGAAGCTACTAAAAGATGCAGTAGAATGGCACTCAAATCTGCTCCTTGATGATGGGAAAGGAATAATTTCATGTATAAGAATAGAGCCCCATCTCTTTCGGCAAATCCAAGTGGCACAAAAGGATGATCCTCAATTTATGAAAACTTTGAAGGCAATAAAGTTAGAATGTAAGGAGGATTTTGCTCTGGGCAGTGATGATATGTTATTTAAAGGTCGAGTTTGTGTCCCTGATAATGAAATAATAGAAAGGGTTATTTTGGAAGAGGCACATCACACCCGTTATACAGTGCAACTAGAGAGCATGAAATTGTATCAGGATTTAAAAAGAGTTTTTTGATGTAATAGCATGAAGAAAAAAGTAGCACAATTTGTTTCCAAGTGCTTGACCTGTCAGCAAGTGAAGGCTGAATATCAGAAACTTGCTGGGCAATTACAACACTTACTTGTGCCAGAATGGAAGTGGGAGAACCTAACTATGGATTTTGTGACTGGTCTACCAAGATCAAGTTTGGGGCATGATAATATTTGAGTCATTATGGACTGACTCACTAGCCGCTCATTTCTTGCCGGTCCGTACTACGTATACCATGGATAAGTTAGCCCGATTATACATTAAGGAGATAGTAAGACTGCATGGGGCAAAGACTCCAGATTTACTTCAAGGTTTTGGAACATCCTACAGTCGGCTATGGGGACCAAACTCACTTTTAGTACAACTTTCCACCCTTAAACAGGTGGACAGTCAGAAAGGACCATATAGACCCTGGAAGATATGCTGAGGACCTGTGTTATAAACTTTAAGGGGAATTGGGATAATCATTTGCCTCTAATAGAATTTGCTTATAACAATAGTTTCCAGACCAGTATCCAAATGACACTTTTTGAGGCGTTGTAGATCGCCTATATGTTGGGACGAGGTTGGTGAAAGAAAACTTTTAGGGCTAGAGATTGCTTAAGTAACCTTAGAAAAGGTTGCCTTAATTCGAGAGCGGCTCAAGACAACCCAAAGTTGGGAGAAGAGTTATGCCGACAATCAGAGAAGGGACCTTGAATTTGAAGTGGGTGATCGGATTTTTCTGAAAGTATCACCAACTAAGGGCATAATGAGATTTAGCAAGAAGGGGAAATTGGGTCCACGATTTATTGGGCCCTTTGAGATTTTAGAAAGGATTGGAGGTGTGGCATATCAATTGGCCCTACAGCCCGAGTTAGCCAATATCCATAATGTATTTCAAGTGTCGTTATTGAGAAGGTATCATCGTCCCATGTTTTGGAGTATGAGCCAATCCCAATCAGGGAGGATTTAACTTATATAGAACAACCTATTAAGACATTGGATAGAAGAATTCAGATATTGCGTTATAAAGAGATTCCTCTAGTCCGGGTTTTATGACAGTACCATCCGAGGGAAGAATCAACGTGGTAGCGAGAAGATGCAATACGGGCCTTGTACCCCCATTTATTCGATTAACGATTTTGAGAACAAAATCTTTTTAAGAGGGGGATGATGTGACGACCCAAATTTTTTCCTGTCAGTTATAGTCCATTGCAGGATAAGGAGGAAAGAAGGATAGAAGAGCGCACAACGATAATAGAGAGTGCGCAGCAATAGAGCACGCGACAGTAAAGAGCGCATCGTAGCGAGTATTGTGTTCTTCCGCCAGCTGTGTAGTGTTCTTTTGCCGGCCGTGTAGTGTTCTTTTGCCGGCTGTGAAATAGATGGAGTAACGTCGCGCACGTCAAAAGAAGAAGAAGAGAGAGCTCATGGAAATGTGCGCACGGCTTTGCCGGTTGTGTCGTTGCCGCCTGTGCTTTCGCCGGCTGTGTAGAGAGAGAAGGCCAGTGCCATCTGTGAAATAGGAAAGTCAATTCCGTGAGTGTCTACAAGGAAGAAATTTCACACACAGTGAGATGGAGCAATTGGAGTAGCGCTATATGTGTTTCACCGTGTGTGCAGCGCCAGCCATGTTTCGTCATGTGTGCAACATGCATGAGTTGTAGGTGACACTTGTTAAATGCATGCTGATTTGAGAGCCACTTGTCCAGATTTTTGAGCCTCTTGGTGACACTTGGTCAACCACCTCAAACACAAGAGTACTTAAGCCTCTTCTCTCACCCACGCCACTCATTTTTACTTCATCTCTCTCTCTCTCTCTCTCTCTCTCTCTAAGACACAAGGTTTGAAGAAGTGACTGTTGGAAGGCAGCCATTGTTGGGCGGATAAGAGCAGTGAGAAGAGGATTGGAAAAGAAACCATTGTTGTTCATGTAAGTGGATCCATCACCATTGCATTGTAGTCATAAGGATGCATGATAATTTATGCATGTGAAATGAGAAATGAAAGTGTATGTGATGTAGAAAATCCTTATGTCTTGTTCACTGAAAATTGAGGCTTTTGTTCTATGATAATGGTGGATGTTGAGAATGAATATATGATTATTAGATTATGTAAGAAATGGATGTTATGTGTATACATTGTGAGAGAATAGTTGTTATCATGTTCATATTGGAATGAAGGTCATGGAATGTGTTCTTGAGACATGTTATAAGCCACTGTGAAATTCCATAAATATGTGTGTTCTTAAAAGAGGCTTTTGAACAGTCAAATAGGGTTCGATTGACCTCAAATCACCGCCATTGGAAATATGTACAAGTCTAGTAAATGTTTGCCTTTGCCCACTGTTGAAATTCTTTATGAAAATGAAGTTATGTTTCAAAATGAGAGGGTATATCACTGTTGACTGTTTTCTTGGATTTTCCACTGACACTACTGTGGTCACTGATTTTAACTAACCAAACGAAGTCTATTTTTTGTCAAACCATAGCCATTTGAAATATCTTTGAATGGGAAAAAATTTGCATGAAGAAACTATTTTGAAATTCGTCTTAGATTGAAAGTTACACTTCGTTTTATGAAGGTATGTCACTGTGGGCAGTGTTGATAAAATTAAGAACTATCACCTTGTTTGGGATAAATCTTTGAACCATCAAATGGAATCTAAATTCTTTAAAATTAGCTTTGTTAGAAAGATATACATCTTAACTTAAAATTTTATTTTGAAGCTATTATAATTTACTTCACTGTTTGAGAGTTATAGTAATATGAAGCAGGGTATGTCTCTGTCCCCTGTGCACCACAGGGTGCAGCTAGTAAACCCTCAACGCTTTGAACCTTTGAGAGGCCAAATGGGGTCAAATTGTCTTCAAACCACCCCATTTGAATGATAGGTGTGTTTAGTACAAAAATGGTTTTGGAACCGTCTTCAAACTCTAAATGGTCCAAAGGTTACGACTCTAATGGTAAGCGCACGTTATTGTCCTTGATGGTAGGAATTGAGCGGTAAGGCTTAACTGAAATAATGTTACGGTTACTATGGTACTATCATTGTGATACTGTTAAAATGTGATGTGCCACTACCAAAATGTGATATTGCTACTATCATGATGAGATACTGATATCGTTATAATGTGATACTATGCTGCTTATGTGATATGTGAATGGGTACCTACCTTGTGAATGATGGTACCGTGTTGTTTATGTGATATGTGATTTCTAAGACTTTTATTATAAGGCACTATGCAACAGGTTATCTATTGGTAGTGTCAACTATTCTGATATGATATATGTGTATAGTAACATGCTGCTTATGTGTTATGTGAATGGGCACCTACTGTGTGAATGATGGTGCTGGCAGCTAAGATCTTTCCCTAACTCCCAATAATAGGATGAGAGTCAGGATGTGAATGTGAATATTTGGGAGGGTCGTACCCCTCAGATTTATATGAGCACTACGCATTGGGTCACCCAATGATAGTGTAACGCTCTCTGCCAGAAGGGCACAAGGAGCAGGTCGTGTCTTGCAAGGCCACTGCTTATCGAAAACCTCAAAACGCACTGGGGATATGTGTGTATGTGTGTGAGGGCATTTCGAAGTGGGGCATCCACTTGTCATTGTCCTCCCTCCTAAATGAGGGTAGAGGTTTCAAGGGGTAAGATTGGCTTAACTTGAGCAATAAAACTTCTACTTTGGGAGTAGGCTTTACTAGTTCTGTAATTGTGTTATGTTGCCCCTACTATATTGTCGATAATGAAGTGATTTATGACTCATGTGTTGTATATTAAATTACTTCATCGTAATAATGTTAGAATATTGGAAAGCATATTGGAGGACTCCACTTGGTACTTTGTGAATATATGTACATTGCATACTATTATCACTGTTATGCTAGTTGTAATGCAATGGCGTAGATTTGTTTACTGGGTTGTTAGTTCATTCCATCTCATTTACATAACTGTAGAGTGAAGGGTGTTCTCATCTATGCAAAAGGCGAGTGGTCGTTTGGGGGTTTGAAGCTTGAAGTTGAGAAGTTTGAAAAGCTATCCTCTGAAGACTTTTATAATATGTTTTGATAATTTTAGCAAGATGATGTATATTTTTATTTTGTGTATTTTTGGCCAGTAGTGCCTTGAAGGAATTGTAAGAACTTTTGTGATGTTGAATGAATGAGATGGTTGTACATTTGAATTGGTATTTATCTGTTGAATGAATTTATTCTAGTTTTCTCCAATAGTTTGTACTTGATTCTGTGTTTTTATGTGTTGAGCCACTCCCACCCGAGTGACGTTCGCAACCTCTGGTCGCGATTCCCGCACTCTGTCGCCCTCTGGCAGGGGTCAGGGGGCGGGGTTGTGACAGTTGAACATGACATCCGACTAACAGTATTTTGAATCTATTATCTAAATTGTGATGGCCAAATTGGACAATTGTCTTTGACATGACTCACTGAGCATGACCTTCCGTTGTCATGTCTTATAGACACCATTTTCCACTTTGCGATGTCTAATTTGGACTGTTTGAGGATCCTTATGGGATCATGGCATGACTCGCTGTATTGATAGTTCTTCACATTTTTTAGGTGACAAAGATTCCTCTTAGTGATGTATGTATCATGGTGTGAGTGTCAGATGCTTTTCAGAGAACACTAGCGAGAGAGAGAAAGTCCACTAATCTAAAAGCACGTAGTTGAAGTTCATGATATAGTTGATGATCATGTAATACGTCATGACCATTGATGAGCGTGGGAATGTGTGCAATTGATGCCATTGAGTGGATGGATCATATGTGTGGTTGGATTTGTTGTTTGAGGATGTACAACTCAAGTAACTTTTATATTGTTACTAAAAGTTCTTATGATTGTTTTATAAATATTTTGAAACAAGTGGAGGAAACTAAGAAAAAATTGTGATTTCAAATATTTACAAAATAAGGGCCCAAAAATTTTAATTTATTTATCTTCTTTTCTACCCTACTTAACCTATATTTTAAAATCAGCTAGTGCTTTGTGTAGGGAATAAGAGCGACCCATGTGGAGAGAGGGACAAGTGGCCATTGAAAGGCAACACTTGTCATTTCTCTCTCTACATGTGTCTCTCTATTTTTCTCTTTTGTAGCTATATTTATGGAAAGGGTTTTGGGAGGCTGGAGCACCAAGCACGAGCTCTCTTTCTTTCCCTAAAACGTCTTTATCTCTTATGCTTCTTTGTGACCTGAGTGCAAGGGACGTGCCTCTCATATCTATGAGAGCCCGCCAGTGTCACATGATCAAGTCCAACACCGTATTGCATCTCGAAGAAGCTTTCTCTCTCTAGATTATTTACTAACAACTGTTTTACAAGAAACATTTTTTAACAAATATTCCTTACTTTATTAAACAAATATACTCAAAACAAATTACATATGAAGAAATAGCCAGAGCAGGCAATGAAGCCCCCCTTTAGTAAGAGAGTCAGCCAAGGAATTCGCTTCAAGATAAACATGGTAAAACGAAATTGAGAGTGGAGCCACCAAATCTATAATCTGTAGCTAACTAGACCTCAGTTTCTAAGGAATGCGCAACTTCTTCTTGCACCATCTAATTACATTCAAAGAGTCCCCTTCAATAATGCAGTTACTCCCAAGGTTTCTAGAGATAAAAAATTTAAGTCCTTGGAGCAAAGCCAATAACTCCAATTGGTTAGCTGTGGCTAAACCAATAGGGCTAGAATATGAGAAGATGACCTCTCCAAAACAGTCATGCAACACACCCCCAATGCCTGCCAAAGTTGGATCACCCAAAGAACTCCCGTCAAAATTTAACTTAAAAACCCCACTCTCTGGTGCCATCCAAATACTCCTGGGTCACATTTTTACTCTACCCATCAAAAACATATTTAGTAAATTCAACATTAACATCTGGTTGTGAAATCCCCTAACCCTCCTTAGTAACCGAGAACCATGACCAAATAGACAATTTGATTTTAGTAAGCAATCTGTCAAAAGATATACTCTCTCCCTCAAAAGTCCATTTATTTCTTTACTACCAAATTTCCCATAACGTTGCCCCTTTCACTATTTGCTAAACCAAAATACCCATGGAAGGTAAATGATTAAAGGCTAACTGTGACACTATACCCATCACAAAATGGGACAGTGAAGCATGAACCCTAAGTAAACCAAACAACCAACACCAAATTCTAGAGGCAACGTGGCAGTGGATGAATAAATAATCTCAGTTTCCTTTTTCGCTTTGCACGTCAAACAAATGTTAGGTAAAACTTTACCCCTCTTAATCACATTGTTCACCGTCAAAGTTTTATTTTGGCTAGCTAACCATAAAAACACTTGCACCTTATGGGGAATAGGCAATTTCTATCCCTTGGCTGCAGCAGGTAAAGACGATCTCCATCTATCGTGGAAGAAGAGCCTATAATAAAACTTGATCGAGAAGACCCCATCAAATTCGACTTCCCAAATCACTTTATTCATGGCCCCCTGGGAAATATAAACCGAATCCAAGATACCCATCAAATGTTTTCATTGAAGATAAGTATCTTCGCTCAGCCTATTATATGGGAAATTAATACTCCAACCATCAAGGAAACCACTAACTTCAACCATATCAGAAACCTTAGCATTACGTTACGAAACTTTAGCAAAAAGTTCCAGATAAGTAAGCTTCATAGGGTGTCAAAAGAAAATATTATCACCACAACCAACATTCCAATGAAAGTAACTTGCAATCATCGGTCGGCACCTATAAATGGGTTTCCACAGAGACCATATTTTGAGGATAAGACCTAAAACCAAAGCTGATCTGTATAATGACGACTTCTCTACCACCATTTACAAAGCATGTCTCATTCATATATTTTAACTTTCTAATGCCAAGACACCTTCATACTTAGGGGTACAAACACGATCCTACCTAAATAAATGATACTTTTGTTCTTCCCCAAAAGTCCCCCACAGAAAATTACACATCATTCTTTCAATTTTCTTTATGACTGAGGTTGGCATATAGATAAGAGACATCAAATAGATTGGTAAATTCGCTAAACAAGAGCTTAACAAAGTAACACTACCACCCAAAGACAGGTATTTCGGCTTTCAAAGCTCCAATTTTACTTGGACTCAAAGACATGTTTCGGCTTTCAACGCTCCAATTTCACTTGGACTATCTCTATCACGTTATCCCAAACCGCAATAGAATGCTTAGAATTTGAGAATGGCATTCCCAAGTAAGAAAAGAGGAAGGAGCCAACCAAACATCCCAAAAGATTAGCTACAGATTGAATCAATGACAGAGGACAGTTAATACCTATCAAAGAGGTCTTATGGAAATTGACCTTCAATCCCAATGCCACCTCACAACAATCTAAAAAATATGCAATGTTTTTAACTTGCACCTGGTTTGCTTCACAAAAGATAAGAGTATCATCTGTGTATTATAAATGAGAGACTTTAGGGTCCATCTTAGCCACTATAAAACTAAAAAAATAACCACTACCTTCCACTTTTTAAATCATCAGACTAAACCACTATGCATAGATGGAAAAAAGGAATGTAACATAAGATTCCCTTGGCGAAGATCCCTGGAAGCCTTTAAAAAGGTAGTAAGACTTCCCTTAAAAAGCACAAAGAAATGGGAGAAGGATAAACATCCAAATATGCAACTTTATTTTTTCTCAAAACCCATATTTTTTAGAAATTAGAAAAGCACTGGCCATTCAACTCTGTCATATCCTTTTTCCAAATCAAGTTTGATACCCCATTCAACTTTGTTTTACAGGAAACTTGTATTGTATATTACTGAAAAACTCATTTTCAGCCACATTCTCTCTTTAGAAAGGCTATTAGACTGTGCTTTCATATTCATGCAAATTTGGTGAGTTTGTTTCAACTTTCTTTTTCATCTCTTGCATCTAGAAATACTAGAAGAAGGTTGAGAAATGTTGTATGAAAAGGTATTGGGCATTATCTTATATTGTTGGAATGGTTTATGATGGGTGCATGCTTGCTAGAAATTCTATTAGGATTGTTTAGAAGTGTTTATCAATAGTTGCAATTGATTTTTCGTTGAGATTATTTAGTGGATTACAAAGTTAGTGATAGTTGTACATCTTCTTGAGTTCTAAAGAATTTAGAGCAACTTTTTGTGGTTATTTTGGTATTTTGATAAGAAATGCATGTCATATGTTTGTGGATATTTCTGATTGAGTTAGAAACCCAACTTGCATGTTGATATAGCTCTATTTACTTCTGAAAATCTTAAAGATTCAAACATCCAATATATGAAAGTGTCACAATATTCAAGAAATTTTATTTTGGAGTTTGCGCCTAATCAATGACACATACTCAACCGCATGTTTTCAAATCTAATAGTCAAAATTGGGTATTCATTGTATCAAAAGCCAATGGTCTCAATGTACATATTCCTATTTTGAAAATTTGTTTCATACGGCAAGGACCGCATTTCTACGTTTGCGGTCCCCAAGGTATAAAGCATCCTTCTTAAAGATGGACGCAAATAGGTGGCCCATTTAAAAGCAATATGTCCAAATGTTTAATTAATAGAATTATTATTTTTAATTTTCAAATTTTATTTATTTTTTCATTTTCATGATCTCCATGTTAGATATTGCATGTCCTTAAATATTAAGTCAAAAAATCCATCTTAACATAGAGTTTTAAGAGGTGAAACATTTCTACATGGACTCCTAGAAACCGTGTCCTATTTTTTATATAATCTATGTACATATCTCATTTTTCACTAGCCAAATAACAAAATATTCATTATTTAGCTTATTTCAATTTGGGTGATATGTATTCTGTCCCTGATTTTTTGGGTTTCAACTTTCTGGATCAAAACATATTTATTGCAAATTTTTTTATTTGCCTGGTCATTCCCTCACTAACCATGGTGAGGCATTAATTATTATAGTTACGGGCAGATCAGAAATCCCTTTGATTCATTTTATCTCGTTTGTTATTGAATTATTGCTTTATTAAGGTTTGAGGTCGTTCCAGAATATCTTTTCAAGATCTCAATATAGGAAGAGACACAGTAGGGATGAGCGTAAGCATATTCAGAATAAAGGGACCACAATGCTTTGATGTTATTAAGTTTACTACATCAGATACAGTGCACTGAATAATATGCCATGTGTGGCCCATAATATTATTAATATTCATAAGGATGAGCCCAATGTGTATGACTGTATGATCTGAAACTTCATGTAAACAGAAAGGAAGGAAAGAAAGATTGCGATTCTCTATCCCACAACTAAATGTCATTGTATCATTCCTTGCTTTTGACATTATAGAAAGAGACAGATGCACAAACCAGCCAAATATAGACCGATGCACAAACCAGCCAAATAAACACACACAGTGCAAGAGGATTAAAAAAACTGCAGACATGTTTAACTGTAAAACCATTGTGCCCATCGTCATGTAGAGGTTCCTCATAAGAAGGAAATTCACATTAATCATGAGTAGAAGTTGTAGCCCTTAGCGTTAAGGATAATCTGCCTTAGTGCACCAATAGGAGCAACGATCATGAGTAATACACCAAGGATGATGCAGAACTGTCAAGCAAAAATAACAAAAAAAATTATCAGATTGAACTATCGTATGTGATGCAGAAATGTCCAGCAAACAGAGGAATATTAACAACTTTTGAATGTTTGGGACAAAATTTAGACGTTTGAACCATTGGCCTCCATCTTACTATCCAAGATATCTTACGATCCAAGATGGTTATCACTAAGCCAAAGCCTATGGGACATTTGATCAACAGTTATCTCAGACATGTACAATCCAACATTCTCTAGTCAGAGTTTAGAGCATACCCAGTTTGCTATCCAAGAGAAGCTGAACCTTTTCGGCTTGTAGACAGCAAGCCACATTACGCATGGAAGCTGCAAAATCGATAGACATTAGGAGACAATGCTAAAACATTGAGAGAGAATTATAGGGATATCAAAACACAGAGAGGGGGCCTCTTTTCTCTTACAAAATATGTTGTTGGGGCAAAAGCAAATCCGCCAAAGAACCCAAGAAGTCCACCAAAGAAAGGAAGGCTTATAGCAACAAAGCATGTGAATGCTGATCCACAAGAAAGAGCAAAAAAAAGAATTTAATCAGATCCTTGCCTGCGAACACAATGTCTCATCAATCAAACTGAAGGAACTGAATTGTTTGTTTTACTTACCAACATAACTGCTGCGAGTAATTAACCGTAGCACTATGCTGGGAGTATACTTAAGCTTTTTTACCAGCACAGTTTCAAGCATGTCAAACACAGGCATTGCATAAATCTGCACACATTTCAGAATACACATCTCCTTAGCCCTCACAATAAGGAGGAATTTCAAAGTTATATATCATAAAAGGGTTCTATTTAGGAGTTCAAAATGGAGAGGACAAAGAGCAAGCAGCAAGTAGAAGAGGAAAAGAGGGAAAACTATAGAAACCTGGTAGCTTCCAATAACATGGACAACCACAAACATGTTAGCAGCTGCAATTAGCCACCGTGGTTTATTCAAGCTAAGGAGAATGTTTTCTTCGACTTTATTTCCAAAGGCCCAATAACCAATTAGAGAGACAGGGAAATAGCAAAGGGCCACAACAATGTAAGCAACGACACAACCCTTCCACATGGGTTTCTTTGATGGCTTCTCAGGTGATGAAGGGATTGTTGCTTGAATCTCTAAAACCACATTGTGACCTGCATACGCGAAGGCGACCTCTCCAAGTGCACTGAAGAAGTTAAATACTGCAGAAGAAGTTGATGAAGCCCTGTAACTATAGTCTACATCTGGTTGCTTCCCTTTATCAAGGGATCCAACCCAAGCTATTGTTGAGTAACTGCATCATTTTGGGACACAAATATTCAGTTTTCGAGGGCAATGATAAAACCCTTGTAATTTGTGACATGCATGTTAGCTGAACTTAAACAGTGGGTGCCTCTAAAAAATTTTGAGTCTATAACTTTTGAGGAAAATTAAGCACTAACCGGAATCTTGCTATTTCGGCAAAGCACACAGTTACACACAAACACATTCTCACGCTTACAAATACATATACAAATATATACCATAAGACAAAAGTACATGCGAAACTAATGGTGAAAAATGAATGGAAAAAACAGGAAAGTCTTGTAGCTGGTTTATGAAGTTTAATTTCTTGAGAAAGGAAACATGTCCAAGGTCAGAAGCCCCATCACATGAAAAGTAAGCAAAAACAAAAAAATTCACAGAGAAGACATTTTAATATATGAGCTGATTTGAACCAGACCTATTAAACTGATAAACATGAAAAGGGCAAGGCAAATCCATCAAGGTTAGATTTCAAAAAGAAATGGTACCTTAGAGACATGACTGCTGCAGCCAAAGAGACCCCAGAGATGGAATTGAAGTTAGGTAACTGAGCGAGAACGAAGTGAACAGAGGAAAAGATGAGGATGAAATAGGTGAGCTTTATAGGTTTGCATCCAGGGCACACTGTATCATGGAATTTTTTCAGGGATTTTCCCCCTGTGACCATGTAAACTATGTCGACCCCGACTTCCACAATCAGTTGTTGTGGCACCACAATCCAGAGGCCGAGCTTTTCTCCAAAAGCATGTTGCCCCAATTCATGGTATCGATCAAACCTCTTTCCGGGGACCATCTCATGCATCTCAACCATTTGCCAGAGGGTGTATAGTGTTATAATCCATGAGATGACGAGAATTGCAACACCAGGACCCCTGAAAATATAGCAGTCCAACCAAAAGTAAAAAGTGAGAGAGATATATATTCTATTTCAAATGAGATGAGACATTGTTAATTGTAGAAAACATCTGATCTTGTTCATTAACACAAAAAACTAACATGCATGAGAGACTATGGAATCGGAAAAAGTATTAAATATGAAAAAGAGAATAGCAAAATTGTAGAAGGCAAGAAATCAAACAGAAGATGAAGTGGCAAAGAAGAATAAGAACAAACTTAAAACTAAGAAAAAGAGACGATTGAAAATAAATTCAACCAGAAGCATGGCAATATTTTGACTATGAGAATGTAGAAGACAGTAAGTCGTCGGGATAAGGCTCCGATGACTACACTGAGAGAGAGATTGAAAAACAAAGAAAAAAGGTACCATCCAAGCTCGGCCATGGCAAAGGGCAAGCTGAGGACTCCAGCGCCGACCATGGCTGTGACATTGTGGAAGGCAGAGTACCACCACTTCGCATTGCGAGACGAGGTGATCGGAAGCCAATCGTCCACGGCCTTCTGCTTCTCCAAGGATACATCGTTCTCCTGTCCATCAAATGCACCACCCATACTTACAAACCACAGCACAAAACAAAGGACTCACGGTCCTCTCTCACAACTCTACAATATTTTAAGGGACAGGACCCAACCCTCTCTCACAACTCTACAATATTTAACAGGGAGAGGACCCAACCCTCTTTCTCTCTGTAACCTCTCCACAACTGTACAATATTTAAAAGGGAGAGGACCCAACCCTCTCTCTCTCTGTAACCTCTCCATTGTTGAAATTCAAAGGAAACACAATAAAAGGGAAGATTCATATTTTTAGAAACAGTTTCATGAATCGTTGTTGAGATTCAAAGGATACACAATAAAAGGGCAGATTCATATTTTTAGAAATAGTTTCATGATTCTTCTCTCTATTATTCTATATTTTGAGGCCGTTTTAACTTTCTAAGAGTGTTGGAAAGCCAGCAAGACCACAGACAGAGATTCAAAGAATCTCTATTCTCTCTATTATTCTATATTTTGTGTTTAATATCCCTTTAACCTTCTAAAAAGTGTTGGAAAGCCAGCAAGACCACCGACAGAGATTCAAGGAATCTCTATAGGAAAAGATTCTTTGCAAAAAACCAGGCATGCTTTTCGCAGTTGCTTGTTTCTACGCCCTCAAATTATGTGCTCCCGCGGGATGTAACCAACTCAATTTAGCAACTGACCTATCAAAATGAATAAGCATTTTATGTACGGAAAGTATATAACGAGACCAGAGTGGTCACAATTAATATTGACCATTGGATGTGAAATTGGGCGGCTGCATTTATTCTCGAAACTTTGTGACACACCTAAGATATCAAATTTTACATACACATGGTTATAAGTAATTGATCTATACCAAAAATAAATAGAATACATGGTTATAAGTAATTGATCTATACCAAAATAAATAGAATATATAATAAGACCATTTACCTAGGGTGTTCACAATTAATCTTGAGCATTGGATGTGAAATTGGGTGGCTGCATTTATTTTATTGACTTCATTGACCACGTAACTTTGTGATATACCCAAGCTATTTAATTTCACATAGGATGGTTACAAGTAATTGTGACCTCCTTATACCATACATTTTCAAAATTTTAGATGGAGAAAAAGGATAGTTACAAGTAATTGTGACCTCCCTATACCATACATTTTCAAAATTTTAGATGGAAAAAATTTGTCTCTTGTCTGAGGGATTAAATGCACAGAACACTCCCGTGGGAGTATGAATTCACTTTGTTTTCGAGTCATCGACCAAGTCAAAGGAACAACTAATGTGCCTTGCCACGAAACTCTTTGAAGTAAAGGACTAACATGTAGCCATCCAAATTCTTTCAACTGAAATTTTATTATTACTATGAAATTAATCACTCTCCATTGTATATTCAAATGGAAAATCTATGGAGATCATGGATTTTATCTTTATTTAAATAGTATAAATCTTTTCACATATTTCGTATTAAGTTTGGCAGCCGGCGGAGCCGGGCTAGTCCGGCTCTAAGCCCTGCCGTGCTAAAAAAGAAACAAAAAGACAAATGAAAATCAGGATGCACTGAATTAGGCCGGTCTTGTCTTGTGGCCTAGGCTCGAGCACCAGGCCACCTGGTCCATTACGACCCCTAATTCTATAGTTCATTACACTTTGGGTAGCCGAGTTGTGTGTATAACATATTAAAATTAAAACAATTCTAAAAAATATAAAAATGTAGGATCGATCGATCATTTTTTTGTGTACGATTTATATTTTTTTCACTCTTTTTTTTTTTTGCCATAAATCCCTCTCTTCTATTTTACCTTTTTCTGAATTTTAAAATGACCTCAACTATAAATATATCATTTTTGAAATAAAAATTAGAATTAAAACATAAAATTGATTTTTGACTCTTTGATGAGGATGGTTAAATTTGAGCCATTAAAAAGCGTTTGTGCATCTTTTAATTGTCCACGCATTACCATCCCTTTCTTTTATCGATCTTTTATCGACCTGGTTTATATGCGGCCAAGCTCGCATATGTAGAAATATGGGCTTATTAATAAATATATTTTTTAAATGAATTTTTGGACTTAATTTGTAAACACATATAATCTCTAACATGAAGATAAAGATCATGAAAAAATACGTAAATTTTAAAAATTAGAAGTAATAATTCTAGTAAAAATACATTTGGACCCTTAGTTTCTATTGTTTTCATATTAAACACCTACTCGCAAAAAATAGATGCTTTGTACTTTTTGAACGGCGTAAAATGGGTGCTTTGCACTTTCTGGACGGCATGTACTCATGGGTCCAGCGAGCATGAAACAATTTTCCTATTTTTAGGGCCACTTTTCTCAACCATTTCTTTTGGCATTTCCCACCAAAAACAACGACATAATTAACACTGATATTTAAATTGGACTGAAAACGAAACCAATCTGACTTTGTTAGTTTGTTAAAGGGCCATTAACTAATCTTAGGTGTTAATTAATATAATAATATGTACAGCTGGTTTTGATGATTTGTCCACCAAAATTACAGAAATAGCCCTTATATCCTTAAGGCAGTTTGAAGGAAATTATTCATCTCAATCATGAGATTCTTAACGACTAATGGTTGAGATGATGTGCAGCATAGTGGTAATATCAGAAATCAGCAGTATACAGGTCCTTGTTTGAGAATAGGAAGATGGGCTTTGTACCCTCAATGTATAAATTTTAAGACTCTGAGATATTTTCGGCAAGATAATAGAAAAAGGGCAAAGATAAAAAAACTGAGATATTTTCGGCAAGATAATAGAAAAAAAAAAAAAAAAAAAAGAAAAAAAAAAAAAAAAAAAAATTGATGAGGCCATTTTATCTTTGCTACAAAAAGGTATCAATAAAAATACGGATTTTCTTGGGTGGTAAAAGTTTCCTTGTCATCGAGCCCTTTTTTCTTTTAAATGAAATCACTGGCGGGGATATTTTTGCAACGATCACATAAAAGAGATTGTATATGATGCCATTTTGTCTTTGTTACAAGAAAAGTCACAACAAAAACAAAAATACGGAATTGATTTTTATTCTTGGGTGGTAAAAATACAGATTTGATTTTTTTTCTTGGGCTGCAAAAGTACTCGTCATTTTCTTTGGGCCCTTTTTTCTTTCAAATGACATCACCGGTTACTGGCAGTAATTTAATTTTCCAAACACCCCAATAAACAACGTTGTTCAATTATTGAGCACCGTTTATCGATCAAAGAAATAGAAGGTTATTTTTCTCCAGTTGGAAGTTCTTCCCCACCACCTTGCCATGTTTGTTTCATGGAAAGGAGGTACACATTGGGCCCTAAGAGAACGTGTCGTCAGTGTTTACAGTACCCGGCGTTTTTTTTTATTTTTTTTTGTGAACCCCCTTTTTACCTATTTAAGTGCCAAAAATCTCTCTCCCATGTAAAATAATCCATCTCTATGAACTAACTCTCCCCTATGAATAACTCTCCCGGATCCCAGAAGAACTCTGAAATTAAGCCTACTCAAGAGTGGTCCTCTGGAAGAGAACTCTGAAATTAAGAGTATAGCTAATCAGGGAGTAGTAGTCGTTACTGATTCACCCAAAAATAGTAGTCCTTATTGATTTACCAGAAGACCAAAACAACGAGAAAAGAAGGGAAAAGTGAATATCCTCGGATACTGATTCACCCAGAAAAAAAAAAATGAGAAAAAGGGAAAAAGTGAATATCGCCGGATATTGATTCACCCAGAAAGAAAAAAAAAAAAAAAGAAAAAAAAAAAGAAGAGAAAGCCAATACCATGAGAAAGTAGGACAAATAATAAAAAATAAAAAAATAAGAGAAAAAAAAAGAAAGAAAACGGGGGAAACGGGAAAAGCGAATACCCATAGAAAGTAGGACAAATAAAAGAAAGAAACAAAGGGAAAAGGGAAAAGGGAAAAGCGAATACCTTGGGAAAGTACGACTGATCATCAAAAGCCTGAGTTCCCATCGTTGTGGAAGTAGTTGATAATCTGCTTCAAGGGCTTGTTCACCGGGGTAAACTGTCCTTTGATAAGAGGGAAATGAGCCTCGCAATGTTAAACAGGAAGGTGTACAATTGGGGAATCCGCTGTGTATTTTGAAGGGGGCGGACAGCCGCATGGGATAGAGAAACGTCCAACCTGTTTACACCCTCTCTGCAAGGAATTTTGTGAGCGGACTTGTATGCATTGCGGAAAGCTATATTGAATGTGACGCCCAAATTAGATTTTTGTAAACATTGACTTGAGAAGTCCGAACTCCAAAGAGGCCGACATGGAATAAAGCTTGCGGAAGCGTGACGCTCTCCATTTGGACTCGAGAAACATCTTCTCTCACTCTAAACGTTTTCCAGGAAAACCTAACGAAAAACTCCATTTTCCATGGTCGAGTCAACTCCTATTTTGGCTCTTTGTTTATTTATTTTACATTATTTTCCTTCTTTTACGGGCAAAACCTTTTGTTTGGTATTTTTCTTTGGGTAAAATTGCATATACCCTTATAAGCTTACAGAATTTTTTACTCTTAAACTTGATTTTAGAGCAAATACCCTAGTTAAAGAGTTATAAATTTTTTCTGACAAAAGTACTCTTTAGTTGTCTACTGTGGATCCGGCAACTTGCACATAGTTTGGCACATCCATAACTTGGTCCAAGAGTTGTGGCTTGATCTTGCATAACTAAGGTTCGACGCTTTCCTACTCATTCTGGCACTTTGGCTTCTGTTTGTTTTGCGGTTTCGCAATCTCGTGATGGACTCTACTCTAGAAGGTGAAGAGAGGTTCCCCTGGTCCAACATTTTTTGTTTCTGGTCCGACAATATTTTAAAAGGCATTTTCATCCATCTAAAAAAGTATATTTTTTTGTATTGGGAGTATATGCTATAAATTTGTTTTTAAGGTAAAAGTTACTTTTAAAAAAAAAAAAAGTTTGATTGGAGGAGACTATCTATAAAGTTTACTTTTGGTGTCTGCAATACTGCATATGGGAAATTCTACCTAGAAAATAGAATGTGATCATTTTTGGAACCGGAGGTCTTGCCTACCTGGTCCTACTTAGGTGGATCAGGTGGGTGAAGCCAGTAAGTCTGAGCAAGAGAGGGCCGAGTTGAACCAAGAACTTTCCTACCAATAATTGTTGGCTCCAAGAGTAAGAGAGGGCCGAGTTGAACCAAGAACTTTCCTACCCATAATTGTTGGCTCCAAGAGTGGGGACCAGCCTGTCGATTTACTTGGAAAAATCCAACATAAGGCTTTTGGTCTTAAAATAAATTTTTTTTTTTAAAAAAAAACAAGAAGTAATAAAAGTAAATTGAAACTTAAAGCAACTTTAAAAAGTTAAAACAAACTTAAAAATGTAGAGAAAATATATTTTTTAAAAAATAGCCTTAAAAAATTCTAAAACAAAAGAGGAAAAAAAAAACAAATCTCAAACTATCTTTTGCTAAGCTCATCCCAAAAAAGATTATAAAATCAATCCAACATTTAAATTTTTTTAAAAAATTTTTGATAACTCTTTATATCCCTTAGTAGAATACCCAACTGGGAGAAACTCGGCCTAGGGGGAGACCGCTCCGGCAAGTCACGGCACACTGACTTGACCATACGAGGACCCGTCTGTTTTGATAAATTTCTAAAATCGAATTCAAATAAAAATTACTGGAATGCATATCAAGAGAAAGAAAGGAACGGCAAAGAGAAGCACCTGTACAAAAGAAGGAATCACATAGTTCGACTCGCCTCAAGATCCCCGGTTTTCACCCCCAACTTTCGATTAACCGGAATCTTCAAGGTTTGAGGTCTCTGAGTAGTGTGTACAATGGGTTTGTTTTTCATACAGATTCCAACCAAATCCCCCCGGATTCTAGCCAAAAATAGCCGGAATGCTGGCTGGAATGCAAACAGGAGAGATGGAATCACATGGAAATTCAAGATCTTTAACGGTTTGTGGTCATGGATGGGGAGATTTCGCCAAAAAGACCAGCGTCCATGAAATGATCATGGATTTGAAGATTTGCTGGTCGTATCTATCTTATAGCCGCAAAATTGCCTCAAAATCAGCAACAAAATCTGTTAGAAACAAACTAAAACCCAATCTAAAACCCAATCTTATAGCCTAATATTGCCTCAAAATCGATTAAAAAAAAAAACCAACCCAAAACTTGCACTATTAAGATCAAGGCTTTAAAAAGCCGATAGGTACCGGACCTGGATAGCCCCTTTGGATTTTGAATCCAAAAAAATTTAAAAAACTAATTTTTTTTTTAGTGAGGTCGGTTCTCTAATACAATTGAGCGGAACTGGCCAAAATCGGCCGTTTCAGTGATTAAAAAACATAAAAAAATGCGGATGTGGTTCATATTGGTTCTATTAAAGATCTGACTAGCTTGAACCGACCAATTTATGGGGAGAACCAGTCGATTCTTGATATTCTCGATATTTGATGGAGTTCAGATCGACCTGACCGATTGGCCAATTCTAATTCAGATGACCTATTTAAACACTCATTAATATATTTAATTTAAGACTACTAGGGGATAAAAATGTTTAATTTGGGTACCATTCAGAGGAGCGTTATTTATTGGAAAAAAAAAAGAAAGAAAAAGAAAGCATGACTACACTTTCTATACAACTCAGCCCCAACCTAACTTTTTCTCTCACTTTTTCCACCAAAATATACTTTTTCTACCAAAATATACTTTTTCCACCAAAATATACTTTTTCTACCAAAATATACTTCCTATGCAAATACCCTAGTCAAATCCTTTATCCCACCAAAACAGGGGCTTCGACATGATGGGGAGGGCTTCGACACTGTGCAACCGTGCACCTCTATTCCACCAAAATAGGGGCTTTGGCATGGCCGGCAGTAGGGCTTGGACACTGTGCAATCCGGCACGGGTTAAAGTGCAGTCCAACAGTAGGGGTTCGACACTGTGTAATCCGGCACCTCCATCCCACCAAAATAGGGGTTTGGGTATGGCCGGCAGTAGGGCTCGGACACTGTGTAATCCGGCACGACTTAAAGTGCAATCCGACAGTAGGGGTCCGACACTGTATAATCCGGCAGCTCTATCCCACCAAAACAGGGGTTTCAGCATGGCCGACAGTAGGGCTCGGACATTGTGTAATCCGGCACGGCTTAAAGTGTGGTCCGGTAGTAGGGGTCCGACACTGTGTAATCCAGCACCTCAATCCCACCAAAACAGGGGTTTCAGCATGGCCGGCAGTAGGGCTCGGACATTGTGCAATCCGACATGGCTTAAAGTGCGGTCCGACAGTAGGGACTGATACTATGTAAAGTGTGGTTTGGCAATAGGGTTCCGGCACTTTGTAAAGTAAATTGTAAAGGGTGGTTTGGCAGTTGTAAAACGTCGTTCGGCAGTTGCCAAAAGGCTGTCCGGTAGTTGCCAAAAGGCTACCAAAAGGCGGGCGGTTCGGCAGTTGCCAAAAGGCGGTTTGGCAGTTGCCAAAAGGCAGTTCGGCAGCAGTGGCGGTCCATCAGTTGCCAAAGGGCAGTCCAGTAGTTGCCAAAGAGTGGTCCGATAGTTGCCAAAGGGCGGTCCAATAGTTGCCAAAGCGCGGTCCGATAGTTGCCAAAGCGCGGTCCGGTAGTTGCCAAAGGGCGGTCCGGTAGTTGCCAAAGGGCTGTCCGGTAGTTGCCAAAGTGCGGTCTGGTAGTTGCCAAAGGACGGTCCGGTAGTTGCCAAAGGACGATCCGGTAGTTGCCAAAGGACGGTCCGACAGTTGCCAAAGGACAGTTCGGCAGTTGCCAAAGGGCGGTCCGACAGTTGCCAAAAGGCAGTCCGGTAGTTGCCAAAAGGCGGTTCGGTAGCAGTGGCGGTTCGTCAGTTGCCAAAAGGTGGTCAGTTGCCAAAAGGCGGTTCAGTAGCAGTGGCGGTCTGGTAGTTGCCAAAGGGCGGTCCGGTAGTTGACAAAGGGCGGTCCGGTAGTTGCCAAAGGACGGTTTGGTAGTTGCCAAAGGACGGTCTGGTAGTTGCCAAAGGACGGCTCGGTAGTTGCCAAAAGGCGGTCCGGTAGTTGCCAAAAGGCGGTCCGGTAGTTGACAAAAGGAGGTTCAGCGGCAGTGGCGGTCCGACAGTTGCCAAAGGGCGGTCCGATAGTTGCCAAAGGGCGATCCGATACTTGCCAAAGGGCGGTCCAGTAGGTTCCAATGGGCGGTCCGGTAGTTGCCAAAGGACGGTCTGGTAGTTGCGGAAGGACGGTCTGGTAGTTGCGGAAGGATGGTCCGGTAGTTGTCGAAGGACGGTCCGATAGTTGCGAAAGGGGTTTCACTAGTTGCAAAGGGGGTCCATTAGTTGCAAAGGGGGTCCACTAGTTGCAAAGGGCGTCCGACAACAATGTGCTATTGGGTGCAAAAGTCATTAAATTTGGCCAAAATGATTTGTGTAAGGGAAGGGCATTTCCGTCTAAAAAATGAACTTTTGCCTTGGGGGTATTTGCAGGACAAATGTGTGAGAAAAAATTAAGTTGGGGTAAGTTGCATAGAAAGTGTGGTCTTGAGGTTTTTTGTAATTTTTCATTATTTAGTTTTTGGGTAATTGAAATTTGTGGAAATTCTAAATTTGTTTCACTACGTTTTTTCTTCTCCTTAATGAAACCCACTAATTTATGGAAGGAATTATTTACGGCAACGTACTATGGGGTAGAAATGGAGACATATCCCCAAGGAATATAAATAAATAAATTCAACCAAATAAAAGGATATTAATCAAGTCCAACACAATAATATGGTGACATGATATTTTGGGGGTTCATCTATTCCTTGCCCTAACCCTAAAATAGGGAGGGCTTTCAGCGTGACACC